>CM047428.1:47502785-47645285 GCA_026168455.1 Theocolax elegans | reverse complement strand
AGAGAAAGCAACCGATCGGCTGGTCGTTGTTTACCAACGACTACAGCAGCGTACAAAGTAAGTGGTACCACTTCACGCGATCGTGTTTTTATTCGCACTTAATCGTGTTGCTTTATACCAGTCCCGTTGACTGGATATATTATTTTAGTTCGCGATATTTTCTTCCCCTCTCTCTACAAGTCGGCCGTTTACCGACTTGTAATAAAAGCGTAGACCTCGGTGACAATCAGATATTTTATTTGTTATCTTTCTTTATCTTTATTTCAATAAATTCATATTATTATTAGAATTCAATCCGGTGTGCGATTAATTGAATTTAACCCACGTACGATTCCTTCCGTAATCCTAAGAGCTCGTATATTTCTGGTTGACAAGTGCTCGACGTGATATCCCTGTTTCGCGGTCAATTTCAGATTTGAATTTTACCTGGTTGTTATCTGAAACAGTAACTCGGTTTCAGACTAACACTTAACAGATTTGGTAGAGCGGACAGGTAACCGTCGCCGCATCGCGGGAAAAATATGTTTATTTAAATACGGTAAGTTTAACCGTACCGCTGAGCAGCCGCGATATTAAAATAAACTTCCGCGCGGCAACCAAACCGTTACAACAGCCAAAATGACGATTTAAGTATAAATTATGTTATATTTTTTTAAATAGTTTGTAAAAATTAATTTTTTCTTAATTCAATATGATCGCGGCACCTAAAGGAATAATTAGACATAGTGTTTGACTTTTTTATAGGTATTTAATTAAATTTTTAATGGTTTTAAAGTTTAAGTCTGAGCGTACGTCCGTACATCCGTACGTCCATACAGGCAGACTTTTTATTTTTTAACTCCTTTTATATCTCTCTTGGATTTTCGAAAAAATGAATTTTATTTAATGAAAGTGATCGCGGAACCACACAGATTAATTAGTAATAGTGTTTAACTTTTTTGTAGGTGTTTAATTACTTTTTTAAATGGTTTAACCTCGATTATTTAAAACGATTATTTATTTGTTTATCTCGATCAGTTATAAATGAAGGTAACATTAAGGACTGGACATCATCAACAGGAAGGGAATATTTTTTTTTAATTTCGTAATATGGGTTCCAGTAGATGATGCTTCGTCGACCTGGAGGTAACAGTAAGGACCTGGACATCTTCTACAGGAAGAATTTTTTTTTTTTTTTGATATCGTAAGAAGTCTTTTAGTAGGAGTTGCCCCGATACATGGAGGTAACATTACCGACCTGGACATCTTCTACAGGAAGAAAAATTTTTTTTTTTGATTTCGCAGTATGCCTTCCAGTAGATATTGCCCAGATGACCTGGAGGTAACATTAGTGACCTGCACATCATCTACAAGAAGAAAATTTTTTTTTTGGTTTCGTAATAGGCCTTCCAGTAGATGATGCCCCGTCGACCTGGAGGTAACAGTAGGGACCTGGACATCTTCTACAGGAAGAAATTTTTTTTTTTATTTCGTAATAGGTCTTTCAGTAGTTATTGCCCCGATGACCTGGAGGTAACATCACCGACCTGGACATCTTCTACAGGAAGAAAAATATTTTTTTTGATTTCGTAATATGCCTTCCAGTAGAGTAGATATTGCCCAGATGACCTGGAGGTAACATTAGTGACCTGCACATCATCTACAAGAAGAAAATTTTTTTTTTGGTTTCGTAATCGGCCTTCCAGTAGATGATGCCCCGTCGACCTGGAGGTAACAGTAGGACCTGGACATCTTCTACAGGAAGAAATTTTTTTTTTATTTCGTAATAGGTCTTTTCAGTAGTTATTGCCCCGATGACCTGGAGGTAACATCACCGACCTGGACATCTTCTACAGGAAGAAAAATATTTTTTTTTGATTTCGTAATATGCCTTCCAGTAGATGATGCCCCGTCGACCTGGAGGTAACAGTAGGGACCTAGACATCTTCTACAAGAAGAATTTTTTTTTTGATTTCGTAATAGGCCTTTCAGTAGATGTTGCCCCGTTAACCTGGTGGTAACATTAGAGACCTGGACATCATCTGCAGGAAGGAAATTTTTTTTTTGTTTTTATTATGAACCTTCCAGTAGATGATCCTCCGCTGACCTGGATATCTACTACAGGAAGAAAATATTTTTTGTTGATTTCGTAATATGCCGTCCAGTAGATGTTGTCCCGATGACCTGGAGGTAAAATTAGTGACCTGCACATCATCTACAGCAAGAAAATTTTTTTTTTGGTTTCGTAATAGGCCTTTCAGTAGATGTTGTTCCGTTAACCTGGAGGTAACATTAGGGACCTGGACATCATCTACAGATAGAAATTTTTTTTTTATTTTTATAATGAACCTTCCAGTAGATGTTGCCTCGATGACCTGGAGGTAACATTAGGGACCTGGACATCTACTACAGGAAGAAATGATTATTTTTAATTTCGTAATGGACCTTCCAAGATATACAGTAATTATTATAAATTTATGATAATTTTGTTAATAAATTGAGAGATATTAACAACATTACTAGAATGTTGGATGTAAGTAGTAGACCAATTCTCAGATATTCAGGAAAATTCAGTTCATTAAGTAGATATTAAATGATATTATCCACATCCACATCCATCCACATCCATCCACATTATATTAAAATTTTATACTGTCTAAATGACGATTTAAGTATAAATTATGTTATATTTTTTTAAATAGTTTGTAAAAATTAATTTTTTTTTAATTCAATATGATCGCGGCACCAAAAGGAATAATTAGACATAGTGTTTGACTTTTTTATAGATATTTAATTAAATTTTTAATGTTTTAAAAGTTTAAGTCTGAGCGTACGTTCGTACGTCCGTACAGGCAGACTTTTTATTTTTTAACACTTCTTATCTCTCTTGAATTTTCGAAAAAATGAATTTTTTTAATGAAAGTGATCGCGGAACCACACGGATTAATTAGAAATTATACTTAACTTTTTTATAAAAAAACATCGATTATTTAACTCGATTATTTATTTGTTTATCTCGATCAGTTATAACTGAAGGTAACATGAAGGACTGAACATCATCAACAGGAAGAAATTAATTTTTTTTTTAATTTCGAAATGTGCGTTCCAGTAGATAATAATAATAAAAATAATAATAAATAGTAATAAAATATAAAAAATATTAATATCAAAATAACAAAAGTTCTTACATCATATATAGTGAAATGTATATACTACATATATTAAAATTTGTATAATAAGTATTGTAGAAATATTTTATATACGCGTATACGTTCATTTCTTTTTCAGTATTCAACTGTTTTGAGACGACTTTTTAATTTGAGGGCTAAGGCTATTCTAATTACTCCATTCGTCCAATAGGTGGCGTGTATAAAATTTTCTATTTTTCCAGTTCTTCTCGCAAATGCTCAAAAATGTGTCAATTATATATAAGAAACAACAAGATATTTAGTTATTATGCGAAAATGTATCTTCCGTTCAGCGTATTGCAAAGATAGTGATTGAAATAATATTTAAGTTTGTGACTAATAAGTGTAATGAATAAATATATGCGAGTGAATAAAAATTACGATCAACTGCGTAAGAATAGTATATAATTAAATCTCCAAATATTAAATGCTTCTGTAGTACTTAATTGACAAAAGGAATTCCCCCAATATATACATTCTATTTCGAAATAATTAAAAACAAAATATAATTCATTTTTACTTCCTTAAATTCGCATTTAAAAAATACCAGATTGAATAATAAAATTTGCTGACTTATATAATAAAAATTACTATATTGAATATCAAAAATTACGATACTGGATATTAAAATATATTATATCTAAATTTTACTATATAACATAGCGAAAATTATTATATTGCTGAGATGTCACACTTTTCCTATACAATATATTAATTTTTAATATAGATAATTTTAATATTTATTATAATATTTTTCTCAGTGTATAAAAAGTGCTATTACCAAATTACCAATAACACACAAATTAATAAGTACTGCTAAATAAATAAAACTATTATTTGCAAAGGATGTATACATATCACATGATAATAAAAAATCAATGATAATTCCTTTATGAAAAGTGCTATTGCAATAATAATTAAACTCTATTTCACACAAAAATAATTATTTTTATAGATAATTTCTATTTTTTTAATATTATCATTTTAATTCATCGTACAATAATAATAAATTCATTAATTATTATACATATGATAATAAATCTATATGAGTACAATTTAATAAATAATATTTGAATGTAGTTAAATAATAAAATATATTTAGTTTAATTTAATATTATCTATTATATAATGATTTTTCAGTGAGCGAGCGTGAGCGAGTGAGGATTTTAGCTAGTGTACATTAAAATTTTAATTTGTATGAAATTGTCCATATTTTTAAAAATATGTTTATTCTATTAAAATTGATACCATTAAAATAAATTCTAACTGGGCTTTTTGAAATGTCTACAAATATGTTTTTATTAACTTTGTAACTGTTTGTGAATGTAGCATTGAGAATAGACTGCGAAATGATTGATCATGAAAGTTAAGCAGCATTGACCGCGGTTAATAAGTGGATGGGTGAATAACTATAACATAAACAGAAAAATGTGTAATACTTGCTTTTATTTATTTTATGTTTTTTTTTGACATAATTTTTGAACTATTTACTATCGAATTTAGAATCTAGAAATAGTCATCATGTGCACATTTCTTAAATATTTTGGCTTAGTGATATATCAAGTGATTTATCAAGTGATAAATAGCGTCAAATCGTCATATGATATATCACTCAATAAATCACCCGATAAATCACTTGATAAATCACTTGATAATTCGCGTGAGTAATCATTCGATTATTTTCGCCAGGGATAAATCATTAAGATCACTTATGGTCAAAATATATGAGAAAAGTGCCCGAAATATTAATAGAAATTTATATTTCTTGCCTTATAACGATGAATCTATTAGCATTATCATTGCTAAAAAAATTATGCACTTACCTTGGAGTAGTAGAAAAGTATCTCCACTTGTTTGAGTATCCATCGAATCTCCTGTAAGCTGCTACAAATAGAAATATTATTATATAATTATAAAGAATTAATTTTTAAACATTTATAATGCTGGATTTTTAGTTTTACAACCCTTACAAGAATTATAATACTAATCTGAAGGATGTAACGTTGTATTTCCTTGAGAGGATTCCGTGTACAACGATTACTGATGGGGTACTAGCAATTATAATTAATTATCAATTATATATTTTATATTATCAATCTCGACGGTCAAATGATTCTTAGTCCAATCCTCTAAAATGGGGGAGGGAACCGAAAAGATTCGAAAGAAATAAAATACAACTGTCTATGAAATTATCCAATAGTAGATTTATTATCGATTTTTAGTGAACTAACCATTTAATTTATTTAATTGGCGACGTTTCGATGGAAGTCCTCCATCCTCATCAGGCTATACCTTTATTGAAACAATCATTTGTTACATCAGCATTTTACAATTTTGCATATATATATCTAAATATAATTACTCACTATTTGGTCAAATTAATGCACATATGTGGCTTTTCTCATAATTTTGATTATAGAGCGACACATTAGAGATACTATGGAAATTATGAGAAAAGCCACATATGTGCATTAATTTGACCAAATAGTGAGTAATTATATTTAGATATATATATGCAAAATTGTAAAATGCTGATGTAACAAATGATTGTTTCAATAAAGGTATAGCCTGATGAGGATGGAGGACTTCCATCGAAACGTCGCCAATTAAGGGGTCAAGCCTGGGTTAACTGCTCAAAAAATCGATTTTTTTTTTATTAACTTTTTTTAAAGTATTTCTTACATAAAACATTATCCCAAAATTTGAAAAAAAACAAAAAATTTTTTCGCAAGTTATAATTGAAATAAAGTAAGCATCAATAGACATTATTTCTCTAAAATTATTTTTGCAAAAAAAGACATTTTATTTTAATTTAACTAAAATAATAATTGCGAGGTTTTCGACGTTTACATACAAGTATATTAAACGAAGCAACTATCAAGCGTAGAGTTTGGTAAAGTAGAAATCTACTTTACCATACGATTCAAATTTAATAGTTAATAAGTAAATGATTCCTTTTACTTTTATATACTGCACAAATACGTACAGTTCTATTTGAAGTAAATATTGTCTGCATTGATAAAGTATTTACATTATTTTAGTAAATACTCAGTGGATTTTAAATTAAAAGTATATTTTTAACTTTAAATTTTATTAGTTTTAAGAAATTAATTATAAGTTTATACAAAAAAAGAGCAGTAAAAAAAATGCCAGACTCAAGTAACAGAATACCTGGTACATCTGCTCATAAAAAAATTATCAACATCAGTAAGAACCAACTACGATGCACTTCCATCAACATTGATCCAGATCAAGTAAAAAGTTAAAAACTGATACCATTGAAGAAAGTAGCACAGAAAATAGAATTATTGATATATCACTACTTTTCCCAACATTAGAAGAATTTTTAGTTTGTCAGAATTGTCATGGTACAGTTAAATTTTCTGAAGTTGATGTGAGAGGTTTGGGAAGTAAAATAACAATAACATGTACAAACTGTTTTAAGGTATTTGTTATTGATTCAAGTAGAAAAGTTGGAAAAAAAGTAACGCTCATGAAATAAATAGACGTTAGTGTACACAATGAGAACTCTTGGTCATGGGCATGCTGGTTTAGTTACTTTTTGTGGAAATATGGATTTGCCGAGTCGAGTTTCTCACAGTAATTATGACATTATTAATACAGAGATAAAAAATGTTTGTAAAGAAGTTGGTAAACAGTCTATGAAAGCAACTGTCGAGCAAGTATATGATTCAACAAGTCAGAATTGCCATATAAGTGTATCAGGTGATGGTTCTTGGAGGAAGCGAGGATTCAATTCTCTTCAAGGTGTTGATACTGCATGAGAATGAAAAAGTAATTGACGTTCCTCCAAAGCAATATTTTTGCAGAGCATGTGAATTGCGACCAGAAGAAGAAACAAAAGAATATAGAGAGTGGTACTTTACGGCATGAAATATACTAATTATATTGGAGGTTTGAAACACTTTCACAAATAAGTACACATAAAATAACTTCAACCACATAATATCACACTAAGCACAAATACACTGAGCATAACAAAACACTACTATAATTTTATCTGTATTCTGCAAATATTGTATATCTAAGTGTTGACACATTGGTTATGCTGAAATGGAGAAACAAAGAATCAATTTCTTGACATAAACAAAATATAAATTTAAGGTTATGCAAATACTTATCTGATATAATTTGTTCATGCAGTTTTATAAACCACTAGTTTTTTTTACTTATTTTATTTAGATATTATATAATATAATATATATAATATATAATTCTACTTGATATTATAATAGCTTAAAACTGAACTACAAACGTGTGGCTGGTGCACACTTCCATTAGCAGCTGTAACACTATATATGCCTCTCTCTTTCTCTATCACGTGACAAGGCAATCCGAAAAATCAATAATTTTATGGAAGACTTGTCATGTGAGAGAGAGAGAAAGAGATATTGTACACAACTGTCAAACAGTATTTGTTTTTACTGCATTCTTTACATACTTCTAATTAAATTTAATGCTTATAATAAAAATTATAATCATATAATATAATATAATAATCATAGTATAAATATTATTATATAAAATAGTCATAAACTATATATAAAATAATCATGTATTAATATTCAATAATAGCTAAGTATTCTTTTAGTTTTAAAAAATTTTATTCCTCTTTTTATAAAGAAACTGATTCTTGAAGTTGACTTTCTGTTATTTTAGATAATACATGTATATTAAAAAAATATACTGAGTATTATATTAATAAAACCAGAAAAAAGTCACTATAAACCTATTAAATATACATAGTATTAAGATTACACATACAAATTGTACAATACCTGAAGAATATGGTATTAGAATTATAAAATAAGTAAAACTTTAAATCTAATAAGTGAAACTTTAAATGCATTTATCTCATTAATGGTTTTTTAATGATTTTAGCTTACTTGCCGCAGGATATTTCAGAGCCAGGTTGATGAATCGCTTTGAAATTTTGGGGAAACTTTTAAAATATATATTTCTACGGACTTATGTTGCCCAATTTTCAAAAAGATAAGTTTTAGGTGAATGTTATGTACGTATACGTACATAACATTCACTATTTTTCTTGTTATTATCAACTTTTATATTTAATACATTGTTATTAATTTTTTTTCAGAAAAGGAAAAACATAAGTCTGTAAACATATATTCCATGAACATTTTAAGCCTTATTAGACATTAAAAGATGCATTCAATGCTTCAATATCCTACGGCAACTGCAAAAATTAATCAATTTTTTAATATCATTATAAGTTTAATAACCAGGATTAAAAATGCATTATAAACATTTTTTATATTGATAAATATAATGTATAATACATATATATTATGTAAAAAAAATTAATATGTGAGAAGAATTAAAAAAAAAAATTATTCTAATAATAATTATTTATTTATTGAAAACATTTAACCCAGGCTTGACCCCTTAAATAAATTAAATGGTTAGTTCACTAAAAATCGATAAAAACGCCTCCTTTTGAACCAACTGCGTGGACGAATAGAACAAATTTATATCATAGTAGATTTATTATTTAATTTTTAGAACCCGTTATATGTACTTGGTTACAACTCGTATTTTTTTTTTTTTTGCCAAAAATAGCCCGCTGGCTATACACAATTATAACGAAATCAATCCGTACAAATATACATTAACCACACAACGTGTACACGAGAGAAACTCCTTTATATTTTAAATTATTAATATTCGAAATTATTTATACCTACATATATTCACTTTACATTGTTCGCGAGTTAAACTCGTATGAGTTAAAGCAAAAAGAAAAACTAAATGACGAAAATTCCCAAGACGCGATATCTCATACACTCCGCAGAATTCGCTAGTTACAAAAATTATAAAATGGCCAGACAGACCACTCACCGCAATTCCGCCAAGAAATATCCTTTCGTGGACCTCTCGCTTATGCGCAACAATCTCAAAATAATCGCTTTCGCAATAACCAATATATTCATTTTCCTCTTTTCAGCAATAGGTATATATATCCTTATCTCCAATATTAATTCCTTTACCCACTATGGTTAAACACCGAATGACCGCCTTTTTCTCCTTCGTCCTCGAATATCTCTCGAAAAATCCGATCCGGGGCGCTGAAGTCCTTCTTCCTTATTTATTTAACCAACCGGTTTATCCCTTTTTCTTAATCAGCTAATTCATCTTCGTTCCGCAGCGCCACCTATTTCGCTCCTCGTCGGTGAATATCGGATGGTCCGAGGGAATAGAATTGCAAATTCCTATTCCGCATGGTCAAGCGCCTCCACCATGCAGTCTATTATCTCCTTTCTCTCTCTTACTTACGCGCGCACGTATATGCGAGTCATTCCTTAGTTCGTTCGTCCCCCCCCCCTCCCCACCGGCGCGCCACTCATCCAACTCGCCTGCTTACGCGCATGGGCAGTGCGCCCCCACCGCGTTGGCCAAGACTTGCACGATGGCAACATGTCTACCGCATTCGCGCGAGGGAACGTATTTTTTACTCGTAATTATACGTGAAGTGCGCCGTAATCTTCGCAGAGGTACTTCCTTTAGGAGAGCGCCGAGGACATCGAGACTCCTGGCCGACATTGGACCTCCCCGGCATCACCGATAACGCCTTCGAGTGTTCGTGTGACGACAGGTTGGACGGCGACAATCTCCTTCTCCATGAGGTAAGTAATACTTAAACAATAATACAGATCAGTACCTCTAGTAACAACCCTCTGTTAAACAGGAGGGACTAAATCTCTTTGCCCTGGTAGCAAGGGTAAGCCGGACCGAGCTACTCAACAGTTTATTTACATGCAACCTAACCTCTCCTGTCACTCCTAGTAATTTTCTTTTCTTTCCAGATACTGAACGAGCCACCATGGTGAGGAGGCAACAAGGATGGAGCTCGCCCCAGGTTGACAGGGGACTTCTGCACCGTACCTCACTACAGCGAGTCCTGCAGAACCTTAGGGAGTCTAGACCGCACAAACAAGACAGAAGGTCTTGTTTGCGCCCAGGTAAGCGGTTCCAGTCTTAGTATAAGGTATATAAGATCATGCGTTACCCACTCTTCCAATACATATTAATCTTTTATATTTATTTTTCAGGTGTTGAATATGGACAACATAGCAAAGTAAACTTCCCCTCCTAAATAAGCATTGAGCTTTGAACTTTTCCTATCCCCCTGTGAGGTTTTTACCTCACAAGGATTACTATAAAAGTATAAACATTATTATTATTATTCAGCAATACATTGTTTGAATTTCACAAACTTGTCACTGTTAATTAATCATATTAATCATTATAATCTCAGATCTGATTTGTTGATATATTTTTTGTATTAAATATGTTACTCCAGTTATTGTAATAATAATGTTAATTTATTTATACTAATCTGAAAGATTAGTATTATAATTCTTATAAGGATTGTAACACTAAAAATCCAGCAATATAAATGTTTAAAAATTATTTTTTTATAATTGTATAATAATATTTATATTTTTAGCAGCTTACAGGGGATTAGATGGATACTGAAACAAGTAGAGATACTTTTCTACTACTCCAAGGTAAGTGTATAATTTTGTTTGCAATGATCATGCTAATAGATTCATCGTTATAAGACAACTAATATACATTTCTATTAATATTTCGGGCACTTTTCCCAGATATTTTGACCATAAGTGATCTTAATGATTTAGACCCACTCTGGAAATTCATAGGCAGTTTCTGACTATAAAAAGACATCTTTTAGCAACATTAGGTTTCCAGAGTCCGGAGCAGAATTGCTGATTTTCACTATTTAAGGTTTAAATGGCTTACAAGGGTGTGACTGCATACATTTATGACTTTAAAAGTATTTATAATGAAAAATTAGGAAAATTTTACAAAAAAAGTCATATTTATGTTTTTAGTAAAAAATGAATCCCCTGGGAGCTACAAATTCATGAAAATGGGCATAGAATGCAAAACAGTGCTAAAATGTCAATTTGTACTCTTTGTAACTTAAAATAATGGCCCCGAAATAATCTGAAAAAATTCAGGAGATTTACTGGATACCTCTAAAAGATATCCCTACAGTTTTAGCAATATTAATTTTTTTATCTTTGATTTCATATAGAACCACGCATACATATATGTATATATATATATATATATATATATATATATATATATATTGTCACGCTGCACTGGGGATTAGGGTGCAGGTGATGGGGATAATAAAAATAAGGAATATGTAAAATAACTTAATTTATTATCCGATGCGTTTCATATAAAAATCCGCTTTACTTTATGTAATTATTACGGGTGCCAGTCGCGTCCGTTACGCGGGCTCAAGCTCGGCTGAGATCGGCTCAGGGAGGGGGCGATTTTAGGAAGGCTAAATGCGTCTCACTGCAGATTACACGAGTGCAATTTGTAAACAATATCTCGAATCGTTGGCTGAATTTGCGCTACTCGTCCGCGACGAGTTTAATGTCGACCGACGGTGCGGCTACGATACGCGATCGCGGGTCGAAAGCTGCTCGAAAGAAAGGGGAGGGGAGAAGGGGAAAACCGCGATAACTCGCACGCACACGGTAAGGAAGCCACAGAATTGATTATAATAAAATAAAGGAGGCACAGATAGGATGCACCAACCTTTGTTGCTACGCTGCTTTGCTCAATTGCTCCGCACAATACAAATTGGCACTCTCGCTTCACACTATCGTTAGCACACCGGAGCGGACGTCGTGACGCTACGGCGATCGGAAGAGCTCTGCTCTCCTCGGCGTGGTCGACGCATTGCCCGTGTGCGCGCATGCGTCGCGACGGCCCACTTGCGGTGCGTACGCGGCCTTACTCGAGTGCGGCTTTAGTAACACGGCCGCCGCATCGTCTCGTAGTGTACGCCTCGTCCGTTCCCGCAACAACAATGGTGCCGTTGACGACGACGCAAGCTGCCTGCCAGGTAATTATTCCTTTCGTTCCTTATTGTTCGCCCGTCGGCTAATAATCTCGGTGATTACAGGGCTGCGGCAGGTGTGTATACGCGGCACGTCGATACGGGCTCGTGTGTGTTGCCGCGACCGATATCTCCGCCTCTCTCGCTCTTCTTGAGGCGCACGGCGTGACAGGTGCAACGGCGGGCTCGAGCTGCTTGGACGGACGCACGGCGATATCCAGGTAAATATCCACTTGGAAGACGGCTTGCTGTCTTTATTATTAATATTAATATTGTGTGTGTGTGAGCACTTATAATGTTCACCTAACCTCTTCACAAGTCCTCTCCTATACACACTTGCTTAGGTAAGTGTGTGCTCCTGTCTGCTCCCTTGTAGTGAATATTACTACATTAACTGGTGCTTGCAGGTTCCCTGGATTATTGCTGGCTGACGGACCTCCTGGCTACATTGGCTTCTTCTTCTGGCTCGGTCTTCCTTGGCTTGCTGGGTATGCTGCTACTAGATTCAGGACTTTGGAGCTCGCTGTCAACACCTCAGCATGCTGCTTCATTGGCTCTTCGTCAGGCTCCTTCTTAGATTACTTCAAGAGTAATCTATGCTTCGGTGAACTCCTTCTGTGTCCTGCTCGGCTGCTCCCCTGTGCACCTTTGTTAGTGGGCTCGGTGATTTATTATATATGTTAAGGAGCACGATTACTGGGAGGGTATTGTAGTTATTATTATAGGCTCTTGGGGAAATTCAAGAAGGATAGGTTTGGTTAGGCTTGTATGTGTGTGTGTGTGTGCTCGTACAGGGAAATAGGGTATAGTTATTTGTCGCTCTTAATGACATGCACTATTTGCATTGTCACAATATATATATATATATATATATTGTAACGGTAAACGGTTCACGCGAGACGAAAATCGTACGGATCGCGTGAGTCTACCGTTGAAGACGCGTAAGGCGCATGCGCGAGCGCGCCAGAGAGCCGGTGTGCACGATACACCGGCAGTATTGTTCGAGCCTTGAACGAACGCGATACCGCGAGTGCCAGGAGAAAGAGAGAGAGAATCGAGAATCGGACGAGCAAAAGAGCCGACGGAGAGGCAATTTGGAGGAGAAGGAAGGATACATTATATATATATGTGTACTATATAAAAATAAAATAATATTACCAAATACAAGATACTGCAGATTACACGAGTGCAATTTGTAAACAATATCTCGAATCGTTGGCTGAATTTGCGCTACTCGTCCGCGACGAGTTTAATGTCGACCGACGGTGCGGCTACGATACGCGATCGCGGGTCGAAAGCTGCTCGAAAGAAAGGGGAGGGGAGAAGGGGAAAACCGCGATAACTCGCACGCACACGGTAAGGAAGCCACAGAATTGATTATAATAAAATAAAGGAGGCACAGATAGGATGCACCAACCTTTGTTGCTACGCTGCTTTGCTCAATTGCTCCGCACAATACAAATTGGCACTCTCGCTTCACACTATCGTTAGCACACCGGAGCGGACGTCGTGACGCTACGGCGATCGGAAGAGCTCTGCTCTCCTCGGCGTGGTCGACGCATTGCCCGTGTGCGCGCATGCGTCGCGACGGCCCACTTGCGGTGCGTACGCGGCCTTACTCGAGTGCGGCTTTAGTAACACGGCCGCCGCATCGTCTCGTAGTGTACGCCTCGTCCGTTCCCGCAACAACAATGGTGCCGTTGACGACGACGCAAGCTGCCTGCCAGGTAATTATTCCTTTCGTTCCTTATTGTTCGCCCGTCGGCTAATAATCTCGGTGATTACAGGGCTGCGGCAGGTGTGTATACGCGGCACGTCGATACGGGCTCGTGTGTGTTGCCGCGACCGATATCTCCGCCTCTCTCGCTCTTCTTGAGGCGCACGGCGTGACAGGTGCAACGGCGGGCTCGAGCTGCTTGGACGGACGCACGGCGATATCCAGGTAAATATCCACTTGGAAGACGGCTTGCTGTCTTTATTATTAATATTAATATTGTGTGTGTGTGAGCACTTATAATGTTCACCTAACCTCTTCACAAGTCCTCTCCTATACACACTTGCTTAGGTAAGTGTGTGCTCCTGTCTGCTCCCTTGTAGTGAATATTACTACATTAACTGGTGCTTGCAGGTTCCCTGGATTATTGCTGGCTGACGGACCTCCTGGCTACATTGGCTTCTTCTTCTGGCTCGGTCTTCCTTGGCTTGCTGGGTATGCTGCTACTAGATTCAGGACTTTGGAGCTCGCTGTCAACACCTCAGCATGCTGCTTCATTGGCTCTTCGTCAGGCTCCTTCTTAGATTACTTCAAGAGTAATCTATGCTTCGGTGAACTCCTTCTGTGTCCTGCTCGGCTGCTCCCCTGTGCACCTTTGTTAGTGGGCTCGGTGATTTATTATATATGTTAAGGAGCACGATTACTGGGAGGGTATTGTAGTTATTATTATAGGCTCTTGGGGAAATTCAAGAAGGATAGGTTTGGTTAGGCTTGTATGTGTGTGTGTGTGTGCTCGTACAGGGAAATAGGGTATAGTTATTTGTCGCTCTTAATGACATGCACTATTTGCATTGTCACAATATATATATATATATATATATTGTAACGGTAAACGGTTCACGCGAGACGAAAATCGTACGGATCGCGTGAGTCTACCGTTGAAGACGCGTAAGGCGCATGCGCGAGCGCGCCAGAGAGCCGGTGTGCACGATACACCGGCAGTATTGTTCGAGCCTTGAACGAACGCGATACCGCGAGTGCCAGGAGAAAGAGAGAGAGAATCGAGAATCGGACGAGCAAAAGAGCCGACGGAGAGGCAATTTGGAGGAGAGGAAGGATACATTATATATATATGTGTAATTATAAAAATAAAATAATATTACAAATACAAAGATAAATAATTAAATAATTTACAGATAATAAATAATAAACAGTGTCAGGAATTTAAAAAGTAATGACGCATATTATATTTAAACATTGAAGGTTTTACATCTTTAGGTCAATCAGTCGAAGAGTAAAATATAGTGAACTAAAACAATAAATAAAATCGGACGGCACAATTCTCAATCACGCCTAATCCATTCAATCGGTCCGAATTCAAGTCTTAAGGACATTCACTCACGGTGTATATGGGACGCAACAGATACAAGAATAATAAATAGGATTATAACAGTTTTAATACATTAACACAAAGTAGGATGGATATTATTTGAGTGCCAAAAATGTTCCCGTATAACAGACTTAAAGCACTTTAGTGACGATAAGTCTTTTATCTCTGCCGGCAATGAATTCCATAAGTACACACCTTGAACTTAAAAAGAGCGTTTTCCTAGGAACATGTCTGGAGAAGAGACCATGAAATAACGTCTTCTCGAATCTGTACGCAGCCAACTCAGGGAATCTCTATGAGGAGTCACGTGATCATCATTCTTAATACCGCACACATATCGCACAAAAGAATTCTGTAATGTCTGCAGCCTGTTTCTCATCTCCTGTGAGGCATCCAGCATAGCTATGGAACAATAGTGTAAGTTCGGGAATAGCAAAGCCTCGGCAAGTCGCTTACGAAGAGTCTCATTCGTATACTTGCGAAAAAACGTAAGTTGTACAAAACTCTGTTTATCTTTTTTTAATATGATCCAAATGATATTTCCACGTTAATTGAGAATCAAGGGTATTACCTAAACTCACTACATTGTCTACAAAAGGAATGCGGACACCATCCCCAAACTCAACATAGGATTGTTCATTCTTATAAAAGTCCGCACAGTATTTGCGGCACTCGCATAAAATTGCCTGTTTTAGAACTGTTGAGTCTGAGAGAGGCACCCGCAGCCCAAGCAGACAATCTCTGTGAACCTATCCGTAGCCTCGCCAATTCCACTCTCAGGTCACAATAAGGCATCTGAATGTAAACCTGCAGATACTCTGCATACAGTATGTAGTAGACGCTCGCGGAAACAAGAACCTCGCGCAACTCACCTATGTAAGGCAGAACAGAAAGGGCCAAGGACCGACCTCTGTGGAACTATTAAATTATTTGCAATCCAAGAAGAGATATTGTCAGAAGAAATATCCGCTTGTTGGCGGTTTGAAAAATACGAGTTAATCCACAGTAGAGCAGACCTGGAGAAACCCATGCGTCTTAATCAGTCAAGTAATCGTGTGGAAGAAATCGTGTCAAAAGCTTTGCTGAAATCAAACAGCAGAAGCAATGTTACCAATTTGTTGTCAATCTCATTTTGTATGTCGTTAGCCAGTTTCAATAATGCTGTCTCCGTCAAACTATATAGCTTGAAGTCATTTTGCAAAGGTTCCATAAGCGAGTGTTTGTCAAGATGCTCACGTAGTTGTTTCAGCGCAATCTTCTCCAGCACCTTTGTCAGAAAGCTCAACAGTGCGATAGGCCGAAAATCACACGCAGATGATGGAGTTTTACACTTTTTAAGTGGTAGAATATGAGTCCTCTGCCACATTACTGGAAAGATTCCAGTAGCAAAGGAGGAGTTGAATAGCTTAACAAGGAGGTTACCTATAATCGGCAGAAATTTTACTATTACACTCTGCAGAATGCCGCCCGGCCCCCTAGCCTGCAAGGACACATGGGGAATCGCCAGAATAACATTATTTATTCCAATTTCTTGGAAAATAAATCCATTCTCATTTGCTTTTTGGATGATAAACTGACGCCCCTCCCAGATTTCCCGTAAAGTGTTTAGTCAACTCCTATAACGAAGAACCACTCAACTCCCCCTGTTGTCCCTGGAGAAGCCCGAGATTGCGTAGCTCCCTCCGTACTACTATTTGCGAGATCATCATACATTCTATTTTGATAAAATTCAGTCTTTTTTGTCTCTGTCATTTCATCGGTAACCTGTCTCAATAACTCTGTGTCCCCAGTCTGTAAATAGCGTCTGTAGAGTGCATTGCGCCTACGCTGGAGTTGGTATAACTCTGCATCCACATAAGCCGGCCTTGATTTCGTTATTTTTAATTTTTTTATTAGTGCAAGTTTGTCAATGGCTACGGATAAGTTCGTGCTGAGACTCCCCAGCGCAAGTTTGGTATTGAAGTCATCACTGCAAAAAGGTCACCAATCACAATGCTCAAGCAAAGTCAAAAGCTGTTCCGAGAAAATGCTTTTAAAATCGCGATAAATTATATTTTTAGAAACTGTATTCAGTGTACTATTGTACTATTGAAATAACGTTGTGGCTATTGTGAAAAGTTGCAGCTACATTGTCCAAGTCAATAATAGAGTCATTGTCATCCATCAGGATCACGTCTAACCATGTGTGCGATGTTGGCGAAAAATGCGTGGGCCCATGCTGCACTAATTCCAGAAAAAATTCTGCAAAAAGATTACGCACATATTTAGCACCATCACCATCTCTCAGGATATCGGTATTCAGATCACCCATAATGATTTTAATGCTATATTCACGACAATGTATTGGTAGAGCGTCCAAAAACTCAGGATCCCTGGTAAAAACAATTTTCGGTGGTCGATAAATGACGCTACGATTTTAGGTGGTACATCATTGTCCTGAATTTCAGAGAAAACTTACTCTGGTATTCTAGACTTATACGTTTGTTCAGTTTTGGATGTTGCAAGGTTTTTACATTTTAAATTAGATTTTGTATATAAAGCTACCCCTATATATAATGTACCCCTATATATAAAGCTACCTTTACTTTTGACTCCCTAGCACCAGCAAAGCTCACCACCATTAAAAGCTCTAATAAATCATGGATCACTCCACTGATTAGACAAAACATTAAGGCTCGTAACATGGCCTACAAGAGATACTTGACCACGGGTCTGAGTTCAGACTACCACATTTATAAAGACCTTCGTAGTCTGGTTAAAAACTCTCTGGACTGGAGTAAATTTCCTTATTACAGTCACAAAATCAAGTTTGCAGCCAACCCCTCAGGTCTGTAGAGAGAGCTCAGGAACATGGGTCTTGTGGCTAAACCATCTCAGTCACCTCTAAGCATGTTTTCACTCGATCAGCTCAATAACCATTACGCATCCATATCATATTCACCCTCTCGCTTTACTTTTGCTCATCTTCAGTCACTCATCGCATCCCAGGACTTTTTACCCTCTTTTTATCCTGCAACTTCCTTCCATTTCGCTCCTATCACTCCCCATAAGGTACTTTCCACCATTTCCAGGGCTTTTTTTTAATCCATAGGCTATGACGGGATCTCTGTTCCCACGCTAAAGTGCTTGGCACCCCAGATCGCACCTCACCTGGCTAATCTATTTAATTCTTCTCTCTCAACCAGATCCTTCCCAAAACCCTGGATTAAATCCCTGCTTTTTCCACTGACTAAGTCGGGCAGGGTGATCTTGCCATCTGACACCAAGCCCATTGCTAAGCTCTTCGAAATCTCCAAAATTCTAGAGAAGCTGGTTCATAAACAACTTACTGAATATATTAATTCTAATAACTTAGTTATTGAGAGACAAGCGGGCTTTCGCCGGGGGCACAGTACTCAGACGTCACTAATTGGTGTGCTGGATGATATTAGGAGAGCAGTTGATAAGCGCATGATCACCATCCTCATTCTGTTCGACTTTTCCAAGGCGTTCGATTCAGTGCCGCATGATATTATGCTCCGTAAACTGCGTTCTTTGGGGTGCTCGGATACGGTCTTAACCTGGTTTTTCCACTACCTTGTAGGCCGTTCTCAGGTGGTGGTGGATGAACTAGGAAACATCTCGACCTGGTTTGACACATCTAGGAGGGTTCCACAGGGCAGTGTCCTGGGCAGTGTCCTCTTTGTTTTCAATTTATATTAACGATCTACCGAGCGTTTTAAAGCATTTTAACCACATCATTTTTGCGGATGACACCCAGATCTATCACTCTTTTTATCTTGCTGATCTCGCCCAGGGAGTCTAGAGAATTTCGGAGGATACCAACGCGGTGGATAACTGGGCTAAGTATAACGTAAAAAAATCAGAGAAAACTTACTCTGGTATTCTAGACTTATACGTTTGTTCAGTTTTGGATGTTGCAAGGTTTTTACATTTTAAATTAGATTTTGTATATAAAGCTACCCCTATATATAATGTACCCCTATATATAAAGCTACCTTTACTTTTGACTCCCTAGCACCAGCAAAGCTCACCACCATTAAAAGCTCTAATAAATCATGGATCACTCCACTGATTAGACAAAACATTAAGGCTCGTAACATGGCCTACAAGAGATACTTGACCACGGGTCTGAGTTCAGACTACCACATTTATAAAGACCTTCGTAGTCTGGTTAAAAACTCTCTGGACTGGAGTAAATTTCCTTATTACAGTCACAAAATCAAGTTTGCAGCCAACCCCTCAGGTCTGTAGAGAGAGCTCAGGAACATGGGTCTTGTGGCTAAACCATCTCAGTCACCTCTAAGCATGTTTTCACTCGATCAGCTCAATAACCATTACGCATCCATATCATATTCACCCTCTCGCTTTACTTTTGCTCATCTTCAGTCACTCATCGCATCCCAGGACTTTTTACCCTCTTTTTATCCTGCAACTTCCTTCCATTTCGCTCCTATCACTCCCCATAAGGTACTTTCCACCATTTCCAGGGCTTTTTTTTAATCCATAGGCTATGACGGGATCTCTGTTCCCACGCTAAAGTGCTTGGCACCCCAGATCGCACCTCACCTGGCTAATCTATTTAATTCTTCTCTCTCAACCAGATCCTTCCCAAAACCCTGGATTAAATCCCTGCTTTTTCCACTGACTAAGTCGGGCAGGGTGATCTTGCCATCTGACACCAAGCCCATTGCTAAGCTCTTCGAAATCTCCAAAATTCTAGAGAAGCTGGTTCATAAACAACTTACTGAATATATTAATTCTAATAACTTAGTTATTGAGAGACAAGCGGGCTTTCGCCGGGGGCACAGTACTCAGACGTCACTAATTGGTGTGCTGGATGATATTAGGAGAGCAGTTGATAAGCGCATGATCACCATCCTCATTCTGTTCGACTTTTCCAAGGCGTTCGATTCAGTGCCGCATGATATTATGCTCCGTAAACTGCGTTCTTTGGGGTGCTCGGATACGGTCTTAACCTGGTTTTTCCACTACCTTGTAGGCCGTTCTCAGGTGGTGGTGGATGAACTAGGAAACATCTCGACCTGGTTTGACACATCTAGGAGGGTTCCACAGGGCAGTGTCCTGGGCAGTGTCCTCTTTTGTTTTCAATTTATATTAACGATCTACCGAGCGTTTTAAAGCATTTTAACCACATCATTTTTGCGGATGACACCCAGATCTATCACTCTTTTTATCTTGCTGATCTCGCCCAGGGAGTCTAGAGAATTTCGGAGGATACCAACGCGGTGGATAACTGGGCTAAGTATAACGTAAAAAAAAAAAGTGATGATCTTGGGTAGTCAAACCTATACTTCGCGCATTCAGTTGGATTCTGCTCCGAAGATTAGAATCGGAGACAATCCACTTAATTATGAATTACAAGTCAAATCATTGGGCGTCTGGATTACTCCTACCCTGGATTGGTCTCGTCAGGTTGCGTCAATTTCACAGATTTTTCAGACGGGCACTCTCGCGCCAGAATAGGAAACATCTGGTCGAGGCGCTTGTTTCCCACACTTTGATTATACGTGCGCGGTCTTTCATGACTTAGACGCGACCAAGAATCTGAGACTCCAACGTCTCTTGAATGCTTGTGTTCGCTTTGTGTGGGGAAACATACCCTGGCGCGAGCACGTGACGCTATACCGTCTCAGGCTAGGATGGCTGTCGGTTGAGCTTAGAAGATCCATTTTCATTGGTTGTAGCGTTTATAATGTCATTTCTCACAATTCCTCGTCCTACATTGCTCGCCATTTCATCGCACGTGATTCCACATTTCTATCCCGTTCTTCCTCTCGCCACTCACCCTCGTCCCTTTTTTATCTCCCTCCTAGAACCGAAGCCCTAAACAATTCCTTCCTAATCACTGCCTCTCGTCTCATTAATCATCTACCATTCACTAATTTCGACCCACTCTTCTTCACTTCCTTTAAAGCTTCTTTATTATCCTATCTCACTGAGCTTGACCAATAGGCCTGGGAATTAAGAGTATCAACTGAAGGCCTAGTGTGCCCTCCCTTGCCCGATCTCTAAAATAGCATTAAGTGTTCTACATATCTAGTTTTCTATTTTGTATTATTTATTTATTTATTTTGCGCCGACGTTTTGATTTATTTTAATTTCTCCGACATTTTCTCGTATTTGATTTTATTTTTTTAATTTTATTGTTATGTTTATTATATTTTTTGTATTTGCAAGTTAAATTATTTATTTAATTGTTATTCTGTTAGTTTGTTAATTTTTTTTCCCAAAATACCTAATAAAGAAATCAATCAACCAATCAGTCTCCCTCTCGCTCTCTCTGTGCGCATGGATAAGCTGGAAAACCAGGTTAGCAGTTTGGAAATAGGTAGCAAGGATTTATATGCAGTGTCACAATGTCCTACATTACAGGACACATGCGAGCTACTTATTACCGGGCTGCCTAAAGAAACCGTGAAACCCGACAACGATCTCTTGATCAAGGTTTTTAATGAGTTAAAGCTGCCTAAGTTGATCAGTCAAATAATTCACTTTCGCCCTCGGACCCCGCGGTTGAAAACAAACTCAACAGGTCCTCCCCCTGCCCCGATACACACGCGAGGTATGGTTATAAAAGTGTCGTCAGTTATATCCAGGGATGCAGTCATTGAGAAAGCCCGACTCTTAAAAGGACATAAAGCGCGAGATATCTTCGGTGAAGGTGGAGAAAACGCTTTATTTATCAGGCCTCTTTGGCTGAAACCTGTCTTCTAATTGTGACAGGCAGCTGGGCTACGCGAGGCCCATAGTTATAGACTTAGTTGTTTTTATGCGTGAGGTGAGAGATGGACCGTTAAAGCGTCTTAACTCGGAAGCTGATTTTCCAAAAATTCCTCGGATTTCCTCAGAAACTTTCCTCCTCTCTCTCCTCACACCAAGTGAGATAGGGCTGGTCGGGCCAAATTATTAAAATCATTAAAATCATCGAGGTCACTCTCCATTTTTCATTCGAATATAAATCGTCTCAAAACGCATTTCGCATCCATTGAAGCACTAGTTCATCCAGCCTCTCATGATGTCATTGCGATCACCGAAACCTTCCTTATAAGTCACGATTCTTCCGAGATTATTAGATTGCCGGGCTATACATTGCATTGATTGGATCGTGAGGTTAAGGAGGGGGGTGGTGTGGCGGCCTATATTCGCGAAAATTTTGGGGTAAGGGTCATCGCGCAATCTGAACCTATCTTTTCGAATGCTCCAGAATTTCTGGTTCTATGAATGTGTCTCTATATAACAATCAATCTAGTCCGCATTCACACCAGGCTCATTCATTACATACCAATCACAGCACTATCTTATCCTCATTATCATTTATATGCAATTCAATCATTTCTACTTTCGATATGTTAGCTCCTTTGAAATTTCACTCCATTAAGTCAAATCACAAGCCATGATTTCCCAGAATATCAAAGCAAGCATTAGAAACAGAAACGCAGCTTTTAGTAGATTTCGAGCTACAGGTTCAGTTGATAATTATAACGTATACAAGGGTCTTCGAAATCATGTCTCTAATGCTGTCAACTCAAGTGAATTTCACTTCTTGGCAAATAAACTTAGTAGTACAAAAGATCCAATGAAATCCTGGAAATGCCTTAAAAGTATGGGGCTCAGCTCAACAACAAATCCATCACCGCTTAAATTCTTCACGCTTTAACAATTAAATAGTCATTATGCTTCTGTCTCAAATCATGTTCAACCACTTCCTATTCAAACATATTCAACCATATTATGCAATTCTTGTCCTATGTCACCCTCATCTTCCTCTTTTCATTTCTCTACTATAACCGCGAAAGAAATTCAGCATGCAATTCGGGGAGCGTCCTCAAGGGCAGTGGGGATTGATGGCATATCTGTAGAAATGCTAAAGTTGCTGGAGCCTCAATTAACACTGCACCTTGTCAATCTGTTTAATGACATGCTCTTAGCTGGTTGTTTTCCAGAGTGCTGGAAAAGGGTACTACTGCTTCCATTGGCGAAGTCGAGCAGGGTTTAATCGTGCTCAGATACAAGGCCGATTGCAAAGCTTTGTGAGCTCTCAAAAATTTTAGAAAGACTTGTACATAATCAGCTGCCTGAATTCCTTGAGGAGAATCATATTCTTATTGATAGACAGGCAGGGTTTCGTAAGGGACATAGTACCCAGACAGCACTCCTGGGTGTTCTGGATGATGTTAGGAGAGCCATTGATGCCAGGAAGATCACGATTCTCGTCCTGTTCGACTTCTCCAAGGTTTTCGCCACTGTACCTCACGATAAACTAATACAAAAATTGTGTGAAATTGGTTGTTATGATAATGTATTAACCTGGTTTTATCGGTATCTTGTGGGCCGCATGCATGCAGTGGAGAGTGAGACAGGCGTGTTATCGGACTGGCTCGAGATAAATGCGGGGGTGCCTCAGGGTAATGTTCTTGGCCCAATAATTTTCTCTATTTATATTAATGATCTACCGGAAGTTCTTTCACACCCAGGTCTACCATTCGTTTTTTCCGTCAGAATTTGAATTAGGGGTGCAACGTATCACACAAGATGCTAATGCGATAGCCCTATGGGCTCACACGAACGGACTGAAGCTAAATGTAAAAAAAACGAAGGTTATGATTCTGGGTAGTCAGGCCTTTTTATCGCGTATTGACTTGAACACTGCCCCGAAGGTTAGACTGGGAACGAATTTTTTGAATTATGAATGTGAGGTTAAATCGCTTGGGGTCATGATTTCTCCCTCTCTAGATTGGACAAGGCAGGTGCTATCAATTTCAAGTCGCGTACATGGAGTTTTACACTCATTGCGTTACTATAAGAAGACATTGTCGTCGATCAGACCAGAAATCTGAAGCTTCAAAGGCTGCTGAATGCATGTGTCCGATTCGTGTGGGGGGGACATAGCGAGAAGGGAACATGTTAGTCCTTATAGGTTATGTTTCAGGTGGTTATCAGTCGAGTCCAGACGCTAATACCTCATTGGCTCACTTGCATATAGTATTATCGCTCATAACTCCCCCATTTATCTCGCAAATCATTTTATCAAATTAAATACTCCCCAACATAACCCCCGCACCTCCTCTCGTCATCCAGCAAAATTGCTAAATTACCTTCCTTCTCGTACATTCGACAAATCATCCATCAGCCATTTCAAAAGTTCATTATTTCATCACCTATTTGGATTCGACCAAACTGCATGGGCCAATAGAATGCGAAATGAGGGCATAACATCACCTCAAATCCCTCACCTTGACTAAAAGAAATATATATTGTACTGTGATAATTGATTTCGGCGTCCTATGTGTATTTATTTATTTATTTAATTATTCCTATTATGATAATGTTGCGACGCTACTTTTCGTCGGAAAAATCTAATTGAATTAAACTATAAACCGACGGAGGTTCCGTCGTAGCGACGTTTAAATTGTTTCCGTCAAGGCCGATTATCCAATAATAGTGGTTTACGTCACTACCAACCTGTTAATTATTGGGTCGATCACGCAACCAATCATCCCCGACACTCGGAAGGCGCGCAATACAAATAATTAATTCCCATATCGGTAACCCAGTCGGTGCTGCCGCCCCGTGCCTACCGGCTATGTAATTAGTACTAACTATCCCGACACACTCACACAACAATTAGTATTTAATTTCCGCACTATTTACAACTATATACATACTTTAAAATTATTACGAATCGCCCCAAACTCTACCGACGGATTTACATAATTTTTATTTAAAATTAACGATGCCATCTAGCTAAAATAATCAATCTAATATTAATATACGTGCGCGCTATATATAACAGTATACACCAATACATAGGTGTGCGCGCCGTCTATATCTATATATATCTATATATATTCTAGTATGCCGCGGTATACCTTCGCACGAATACATTAGGTATACCGCGACTCCTACTCTACTCGCGCGCTCCCCTCGCTCCGCGCGCTCTCTCCCATAATCCCACTCACGGTCGCTCACTCGAGCAGCGAGAGTGTTGCGCGCGCGAAGATTGAGTGATTCCCCCCTGCCCGCGCATCTCGCCTAGTACCGCACGATCGTCGTCGTCGGTGCCGCGTTCCCCGGTATACGGGTGTAAGGTTGGGGAGCACCCTGGCTCTCCCGACTATTCGTACGGAGTTCGGGCGTGCGCGCACCCATGCGCCATCTCAGCCATCGTCGTCTGCTGAGCACGTGTGACGGTTGAGGTTAGGACGCCGCCTAACCTCCCGTCTTGTTGACATCAGCCTCGGATTCGCCAGGTATCGTGAGACGACCTGGGCTCGGTCCTTGACTCACGATACCTCTCGGCCGTGGTCTGGGTAGTGATCTGCGTAGTACCGTCGGGTATCGGTCGCTAAAACATACCCATACCGTAGGTATCAGTGTTTGTATTAAAGTGCATCGGTGCACTTCGGTCCGCCAGCGAGGGATTCGCTACCTGCGACGCGATCGCGAGCTATTATAAAGTAAAAATTATGCCTGCACATGACTTGTAAATACAAGTCATGTGCATGTAATTGTGCGTTGTATATTTTACAACGTCACAAACAGCCCCCTCCTAAACCGAAAAACCCCCGGTGTCCTCCGGTTTACTACAACATCTTACTTCAACTACTTCTACTCATTAAACAAAAGTTATTCACCCTCAATTATATATCATATAATTTAAAATAACTCATACAACTATTACTATTCTCCTAACAACGATTCGTTCGCGATACTACTTCTTCCCTCGCACGGGCGTCGGACCGAATTGCACACTTCAATTTTTATTTATTTATTCAATAACCACCACCATTATAAAATAAAAATTAATAATAAAAATAGAAAATAGAATAATTAATAAAAAAAAATTATATTATTATACCTATTCCCTCTCTCTTCCGGAGCATTCTCCTCTACTACCGACGGTTTTTTTTCTTCTTATATATTACATCTTAACTCTAGGCATTACTCTACTATATACATCTTTATTCTTCTTCTTCACAACTACTGGCGGTTTCTTCTTCTTCTTTTCTCTTCATATTAGGGCTCCCTGACGGGTAATTTCACCGTAGGGCCTACCCAATTCCTCTGCTCTACCACCGGCGGGGATTATTCTCCTGTCTTCTTTTTTTTATTGATTGCCGAGTAGTCGGCGGAGGATCCTCTCCTGTAGATCCGCGGGCAGGTGACGAGTACCCTCAATGGCTCGCAATAGCTCGGCGGGGGATACGGCTGCAGGCGGTGCGGGGGTAACTGCCGCTTCAAGCTCGCGACGGCTAGGTGCTATCCCCTGTCCCTCCATCTCCTCGACTACCGGGCGCTCCGCCACTTCTTGGGGCGGTGGTTCGACCATTCCCCCTCCTACTTCCGGCGGAATTGGTGGAGACGACCGTGTGGACTGTGCCTGGATCGTCGGACAACCGGGGAGCAGCCATGTCCCGGACGGACCTACATCCCAGCGAGATACTCTCGTGGTTGCTGTGGTCGTCGGGGGCAGGTTGTCTCTCTTCCCTTGCCGGCATACGGTGGTGGTGTTACGCCTAATCGGTTCCCGTGCGCCTTGACGGACGATCCAAATCGCATAGGCTCGGCAACAACGGGGGCTTTCGGAGGCATGCACATTCCGCCGCCCACAGTTTTCGCAGTGTAACTGCTCTGGGCGGGGACAATGGCGCATGTCATGGCCTCGTTGCCAACAATTAAGGCAGACGTAGGGGGGTATCCAAGTCGGGGTTGGTGGGAATAATATTCACCCCGCTGAATTTTACTCCCCTCGTCTTAACCTTGGGCGTCAACCCGGGCCTATATGGAGCTGGTGGTTGCTCCTCTCCTCTACGGTTCGGCGGTCCTGGCGAGGTTGAAGATCAACTACGGATTGGGGAGGGTATCACGGACTCGTAGTCGTCCAGTGTTAGCTGCCGGCGAGGATTGTACCGGCTTCGCTTGGGCACTGGCGAGTCCGTTCCTCATCCCATTCCCCTGGCGGTGTGGACCCCGTTCTCCGGCGGATGGGGAACCATTCGCCCCTCATCGGGGGTAGGCGTAACCTCGGCGGCGGTGTTGGAGTACGTGGCCGTTCCACGACGGGAGTAACCCCTTTGGCTTCCTCGGGGTAAGGGCGGTTGTCTCCCACTAACTCCTGGAGCTCGTGCACCGCTCGCCGACTCTCCTCGGCCTCTTCGCTGTCCCCAACAGCTTCTTCAGCATCTTCCGGCGGTTTTTGTACACTAGGGGCTGGACGGGGTGGCGACTGCAATCGCAGGGTTCTTGCAATCCCACTGACCGCCAGGGCTATCGGGCACCGCGTAACCACTGGCATCATTCCGATCCGACGGAGTGGAAGTCGGACCATGCAACGAGGTCGCGGGATGGCTCCCCGACTTGCCACGGTGGGTGGGGCGGTGGTCTCCAATGTATGGCTCCGCTCCTCAGATCGACCTGCTGGTAAGGGCAGTTCATCTTCCTGCATGAGGGTAGAATCCTCCTCCTCTGATGACTCGGAGGATGGGATGAACTCATGCAGGGGTTCTCCTTTCCAGACAGGTTCGGTGAAACCCACTTCAGGCCGATGGGTGGTTCCGCTCGGTCGAGTGCGCTCCGGCGTTTCTTTCGGATCCCAGGAGGACTCCTGGAATTCGAATTCTGGGTAAGGCGAATGTCCTCCCTCCTTTCCTCTACTCTTCCGGCTGACTCGGCGACTCGGCATCTTCTTTACCTAAAACAGATAGTTAACATTATACCGGCGGTCGTCAAATCTGGCGGGACATAACAAGGACGTGACATACTTCTCTACTTCTGTAACACACACCTACGGGGTTGGACGAAACGTTTTAGTTCGGTGACATGCGATTTCGCGATTTTCCGACTGTTTCCTTTACCACTACCCAATACATACACTGTAGGGGACAACACTTTTACGATATCGAACGGTCCTTCATATTTCGGCGCAAGTTTGGCGGAATATTTATTCGCGGCGTTAGATAACGTATGTACTCGTCTAAGTACTAAATCTCCGACGGAAAAGCTAACATCTTTACGTCCCTTGTTATACTGTTTCTCCTGCTTGGCACGTGCTTGATCGATGTGTCGAGCTACCAAATCTCGCAGGACATCTAGACGTTTCATCCTCTCTTCCCATACCTCCGGCGGAATTCTAACGACTGGTCTATGACCTTCTACTTCTCTCCTCAGGCTTTTCACTGGCTTAGGGTGTCTGCCGAAATTCAAAAAGGCAGGTGACACCTTAGTGGATGATTGTACAGCGGTGTTTACGGCATGGCGAAATTCGTGCACGTGCACGTCACAATTCCGATGGTCTCCACCGACAAATGCTGCTATCATCGCCTTCAGCGTTCTATTACTTCTCTCGACCGGATTAGCCTGGGGGAAATACGGAGGTGTCGTGACGTGCTTAACCCCGTACTCCGCCAACGTAGCTTTCAACAACTTGTTGTCGAATTCCCGGCCATTATCCGAGAGAAAGTAATCTGGCGTCTCCCAACGGAATAACACTAGTTCCTCGAACGCCCTCCCAAACGACTTTCCATCTGCTGATCTTAGAGGTTTCACCTCAATCCACCTGGTGAAGAGATCCTGGAATACCACCAAGTATCGACACTGGCTCTTACTTGGTGGAAACTCCATGAGATCAGCGGCTACCACTGCCCATGGTCTCTCTACGATCCGGCTTCCCATTAATCCGACGGGTCCTGTCTGCGATACCTTGTATTGCTGGCAGGTCTGGCAACTACGTACAAAGTCATGGATGTCATACCACATGCCCTTTCAATAATAGTCTCTGGCCAGTTTGTCGTACGTCTTCTCGATCCCTAAGTGCCCAGCAGACGTGACACAGTGCGACTCTTGTAACACTTGTTGACGATGATCTGCTGGCACAATTAGCCTCCAACCTTCTTCCGGCGTAGTTATTGGATCGAGTAATGGGTCGTATCTATGGCGATACAATAGGCCGTTCTCTACCTTCCAACCGTTGAATTTAGCTGGACGTTCTGGCACTTCTTTCAGCATCTTAAGATACCATTGGTCCGTTAAGATGCTGAAAGATGCTATCTCTTCAAACGCGGCTACATCTTCCTCTTCCGACGGAAACATCCGGGACAAGGCGTCTGGGACGTGGTTCATAGCTCCCTTCCTATGTACCACCTTGAAGTCCCATTGCTGCATCTCCAAGGCCCAGCTGGCAAGACGGCCAGTTGAGTCCTTGAGATTCTGCAGCCATCGAAGGGCACTATGGTCAGTAATGACCGTAAAGGTGTAACCTGCGATGTATGGACGCAACTTCTTAATCGCCCACAACATGGCGAGACACTCCTTCTCCGACGTCGTATAGTTCTTCTCAGTCGGCGTCAACACTCGGCTGATGTATACGATCGGATGCTCTCCATCATCCTTCTCCTGCGTGAGGACGGCTCCCAGGGCGAAATTACTGGCGTCGCACTGGATGGTAAACGGTTTACTAAAATCCGGCCTTGCGAGCACTGGCGCCTGGGTTAGAGCTTTCTTCAGAGCGTCGGACGCCTCCTGTTGCTCCTCTCCCCACGTCCACTCTTGGCTTTTGCGGAGAAGTTTTACCAAAGGTACCTTCAGCTCAGAATCCTTGTCAATGAACCTGGCGTACCACCCGACCATTGCCAGGAACCGGCGCAATTCTCTGACATTGCGGGGCTCTGGGTATTGTACAACCGGCGAAACTTTCTCTGGATCAGGGCGCAATTCTTGGCTGTCCAGTATAAAGCCTA
The DNA here is from genome assembly GCA_026168455.1 of Theocolax elegans. Lineage (NCBI taxonomy): Eukaryota > Metazoa > Arthropoda > Insecta > Hymenoptera > Cerocephalidae > Theocolax > Theocolax elegans. The sequence continues at coordinate 47,615,329 of CM047428.1, read as the reverse complement.
AATACGTTACACTGGAACAGCAAAACTCGCACATATCCCGGTTTACCATCAGTCCAGCATCCACGAGCTTCCTCAATACTAGCTCCAGCCACTTCAGATGCTCGTCAAAATCTTCTGTTACTATGATTATATCATCTAGGTAACAGAAGATATACGGCTCGTACTCTGGTCCGAATAACGCATCCACTAGACGCTGGAACGTTTTCGGCGCATTTGTAAGACCGAACGGCATCCTTTTAAACTGATATTGTCCTGATCCTTGCACGGCAAAGGCGGTATACTTCCGGCTGGTTGCTTCCATCATTATTTGAAAATACGCCTGCTTCAGGTCGATTTTCGTAATGCACTTTGCCCGTCTCATCTTATCAAGGATGGAATCCATTGTAGCCATCGGATATCCATCCTTTTTAGTAACCTTATTGAGATCACGGTAATCGATGCAAAACCAAATCGATCCATCAGCTTTCTTAACCATCACCGGCGCACTACTCCAATCACTGGCTGACCTCTCAATAATATCATTCCGCAACATCTTATTTACTTCGTCTCGCGCAATCTCCAACATCCTCGGCGACAACCGGCGAACCTTATGCATTATAGGTGATGCATCTCCGACATCAATGTAATGTTCGGTTAGGTCAGTTGCGCCGAAAGTATCCGACGGTTCCGGCAATATGCCTTCTACGAGACGCCTAACACGTTCTCGTTGGTCACCCCGTAACTCCTGGATGCCAGCGCATTCAGCATATATCGTCGCTTCTCCGTCTTCCGCCGTGACGGCGAAGGTTCTCCATTTTCCTTCTCGTGCTCGCCACTCTCCTCTACCTAGGCGGGTATCTACGTCGAAAATCCGGCAGAAATCCATGCCTAGTATGACATCATGGTCTAGGTCTTTCCAAACTAATGTTTAGGATTCCTATTATCCGGCGAACATCTCCTGTGACGCTTTTAATTGCTGTCTCACATGGTTCCAACCGGCTTCTGAATTTCTCCGTTACTTTAGGTCCAGCGAGCGAAATCATGTCTCCTGGATCAAAAAGAGCACTGTAACTTTCTCCTCCGAGATTCAGTTCTAGGAAATTCCTATTATCTGCCGACGTAGCTCCTACATTCTTGTCATCTCGACGGACTTCTTGTTTCTCCTCACTATTCGGCGGCGGAATACATAATTCCGTCCGCGTTCTCTTGGGAATCGCTCCCGTATTTCTTGGATTCGGTGCCGGAATACTATATATTTCCTTCTCTACCGGCAAGCCAAGTGGCGATGGTGCTGAGAGCATCTCTACGGCGCGTTGCACTATATGTAGCCTCGCGAATTCTCGCTCTTCTTCGAGATCCTCATTGGGCTGTAAAGGCGCGGCGATTTCACTCTCCTTTTGCCTCACCCTTTCACGAAACGTTTGTAGACTTTTCCGCGAATATTCCGCTTCACCTAGCGAATGATCCACGGCTTCTGGCTGGAGAAAACATAGACCTCGTTTCTTCAAGCGCTTCATGTCTACCTCCGGCGTAACGTGATTCTCGGTTTGCTTCTCTTCACCACCTACGGCATTCTCCTGCTTCTCCACCGGCGGATTATAGTTAACCTTTCCGGCGAGATTAAAGGAGTGCTGCTGGGGGATCAGCGGACTTACTGTCCCCCAGCCAACAAGTTTCCCAACTTGACACGTATTTCGGCACAGTCAGGACAATTGCGGAAAACCGCTCCTGGTTTACCGCACATCTGACACGACTCTTGCGATCTGTGTGACGGCGACTGCGGTCTGAACACCTTCTCTGGGCACTGCGCCGCTCGATGTCCCGTCTTGGCACACAGAAAACACTTGGCGTTCGGGCATTCCGCTGCTCGATACCCTACCATCTGGCAGTTAAAGCAGGGACCATAAAATTCCCGACGACCTGGCGACTTCGACCGGAGTGTTGCATTGCTCGGTCCATTCGGCGATGCAACCTTCTGCTGACGGGCGTACGGCTTACTCTCCCACTTGGCAGCAGAATTCGTCAATCGAGTCGGCGAACCTCGATTTGCAACTGCGGCGTAGGTCGGCTTTTGAGCTAATTGCACTTCCGCAGCCACGCTCGACAAAACGTCCTTCTTCTGACGTTTCGACTTCTTAACTACCTCCTTTGTTGCTGCTGGCTTCGCCTTTTTGCTTACAGCAACCTTCCTCTCGCCTTTCACTTCGGCGGCTTCCTCCACATCTACATCCGACAGCACGGAGATCCTTTGCTTTGTCGATCGTCCCTTGTATGCTGCTCCAGGGATTCTCGACTTCTCAACCGGCGGTGGCGGGGTATACCGGCTGTTCAACTCCTGCTGGCGTTCCCACTTCCGCCCATAATACTCCAGGTCTTTGAAATCTTCTACGAGCTTGCTTGCCATCGCAGTCCTATACTCCGGCAGAAGATTTCGATACGCTGTCTCTACTAACACTTTCTCCGACGGTGGTTTCTTAAAGTGTCCGACTATAATTCGCAAGTTAGAGAGATACCGCGTAATCTTTTCTCTCTTTCCTTGCGTTCGTCGGCGTAACTCGTCCAGCAAATCCTCGTGGTCGAATTCACCTATAAATTGGTGTCGGAAGTGACGCCGAAAATCGCGCCACGATGCTATTTGCGTCTTCGTTGATCTAAACTATCGGCTGGCGTCCTTGCTCAGTATGCACGGCAATGCACCTAGCAATTGTGCATCTGTCAAACCAGCGCTCTTCCTACAATCATTCAACTGACTGAGGAACTCGTCGGGCATCTCTCTCTCATCACCAGCAAACCTCAGCCCCCAGCTCTTTAGCACTTTCATGCTCCGGAGACTATCGTCTGGTTTCAGAGTGATTGGGCTGGACGACTTCTCTTCCCGAGACCGCACGCGCGTGAACGCTTCATCGGAATCATTCTTCGATTCGCTGGAATTAATCCGCGCGAGCTTTCGTCTCTTTGAGCCACTGCTCACTACACTACCGGCGGAAGCATTCTGCTTGTGACTGTCCTCATTGCAATCCGGCAAATCGCATTGATTTAACGCTGATTCCACGTCTTTCAAATCAATCGGTTTGATCGCCGTACTGCATCTCGTAGAGTTCGCCATACTCTTTGGCTGTTTATACTTCGACTGCGCAGTCTTCTTTGCCGGTTTTGTGCTCTTCCTACTTTTTGGATTCGCTCCCTCCGCACTAGAGTTACCAGACTCAGTGTCGGATCGGCCTGACGGTATGAACGCATCGGATTCGGCGGGAATAATACTCCTTTTCTTATACGACTTTCTAGGACCACTCGGACTTAAGGCGGTTTCTCGTCCACTCCTCTTCTCTACCGGCGGAACCTGATCAGATCTAGCGGGAAATACACCCATTTGTGTCATTAACTCATCCCATTCGGTCGGATGCTGGCGGATATAATTACACAACTCCGGCGGAATTGTGAGAGGCGCTGGCGCATAACTAGTTGATGGTAATGCAATCGACGACGTAATCGGCAAGCCTAACCCAGACTGCGTCGTAAACGTATTGGAATACGTGCAGGTAGTCTGCGCGGCGACTGTCGTGTACGTTGGAACTCTCTTGTCGGCTGCATCTTCTCTGTCGGTTCCACTTGGCCGTATCTCGCTATCCGCCTCACTGTCCGCTAAGCTATCATCTTCAGAGGTTACCGTCTCTTTGTCACCTACTCCCTTATCTGTAGTGACAACGCTCTTCTTCCACCTTCGTCTCTGCTTGGCAGCATTATCGACTGCCATCATCACCTTTGCTCGGTAAGCACCTGCGCTTACCGACTCCTTACGTATCTCCGCATGGTCTTCGTCCCATTCGTACCATGGAATATTATCATTATCCGGTTCGGCTTCCCGCAACCGGGCACGTAATAATCTGTCTCGCAACGCAGCGCTTGATCCGGCGGCACACAGCCGTCGTGACGCTAACTCTCGACCGACATGTTCATCCGCCATTTTGGCGATCGTCCGCTTCATATTACGTCTCTCTCTACCGGCGGTACCCTCGAGTAATATATGCATCTGTTCGACGTGTTCGGCCATTTTAAATTAGTAATCCGACGGTTAAATAAATTTATAAAATTATAATAAACCGACCCGGATCCTTCAAACGGGTTATTCGACACGGCAAAATTCACAAATGATTACTACCACCACCACAACAATTATTATCTACAAACCTCGTGCCGTGAGGTACTAATTATCAATAAATAAGTTAATTGAAAATAAATTAAATTATCACCTCGTGCTTACACTCTCAAGCACAATATATCTATATACTATATAACTGGCGGTTTACAAACTGGCAACCTGTAACAGAATAAAAGTCTGGCGGTTTGGCAATTTGTTAAAATATCGGCAGTTAATATTGGCGATTCCGGCGTAATTGCTCTACTACCGGCGGTTAATACCGGCGATTCGTTGTATTTTGAAAACACCTGAAACAGAAATAAATCTGGCGGTTTTGGCGAAAATTCACAAGTACCGGCGGTATATACCGACGATAATAAATTGAGCAATCACTGAAACAGAAATACAATTCTGGCGGAAAAATACAAATATATATATATAACAAATATTTATATGAAATAGATATATATGTACATACAATCAATACATAATTATTAATAATATTCAATAATAATCAAATAAATTGTACATTTGGCACGAGGTTTACACAAACAGGAGGGCCCGCCCAAATGGCAATAGGCATACACAAAATTTATTATAAATTATCACTACTCCAAAAAAAATTTAACACTTATAAATGGTGTTGATTTTACACAAAAATGCCGGACGGATACTCAATCACACACTTTACTCTGCCGTCAATTACTGCCCCACGTTGGGCGCCATTTTGCGACGCTACTTTTCGTCGGAAAAATCTAATTGAATTAAACTATAAACCGACGGAGGTTCCGTCGTAGCGACGTTTAAAAATGACTAAATATCGCCGATTTATATTTAATTGGGCGCCTGGCGATATTTAACTACAAATGAAATAACTACTTTACAATACTAATCGGCAACCCGGCAAATCTCCACCTCGACTCCTCGTCACAAAGGGAATCCCGACGGCTGACCACCTCGGAACCGGCGGCTTTTAGAGTAAATGGAAATATGAAATAACACTCACGAATTCAATAATAATCACAGCTAACATTTATTTAAGAATTCAATAACAATTATAATTTCCGGCACCGACACAATAGTAAACGCGACTCGCGACCGACTCTCACACTATTTAAATATTAATAATAATTCGGCCGCCCGTCGGGCTAACCGTAAATATTACTCGCCTAATTAAACTCCTCACGGCTCCAACCAATTCGACTCACACCTCGACTACTACTCTCACTCAACTAACAACTATGCTCTAAACTCTACTCTACTCAACAACGATAATGGCTACTCAGCCTCAAAATACTACTACTCTGCAAAAATCCACTGCCTCGTCGGACGATCAGGTAGCGAATCCTCGAGACCGGCTCCTTCATCCGGCTCGCGGCGCGGCTTGATCCCCAAAATTAAGGATTTTCCTCCCCACCCTATCACTATCCTTCTCTAACTTACTCTACACCTTATCTACCGGCATTGATTAGGGTGGTTGATTGCGTGATCGATACGCGTAGTTAGCCTTGATCTTGTTTCCGTCAAGGCCGATTATCCAATAATAGTGGTTTACGTCACCACCAACCTGTTAATTATTGGGTCGATCACGCAACCAATCATCCCCGACACTCGGAAGGCGCGCAATACAAATAATTAATTCCCATATCGGTAACCCAGTCGGTGCTGCCGCCCCGTGCCTACCGGCTATGTAATTAGTACTAACTATCCCGACACACTCACACAACAATTAGTATTTAATTTCCGCACTATTTACAACTATATACATACTTTAAAATTATTACGAATCGCCCCAAACTCTACCGACGGATTTACATAATTTTTATTTAAAATTAACGATGCCATCTAGCTAAAATATTCAATCTAATATTAATATACGTGCGCGCTATATATAACAGTATACACCAATACATAGGTGTGCGCGCCGTCTATATCTATATATATATCTATATATATCTATATATATTCTAGTATGCCGCGGTATAACTTCGCACGCATACATTAGGTATACCGCGACTCCTACTCTACTCGCGCGCTCCCCTCGCTCCGCGCGCTCTCTTCCATAATCCCACTCACGGTCGCTCACTCGAGCATTTTCGCGCGCGCAACACTCTCGCTGCTCGAGTGATTCCCCCCTGCCCGCGCACCTCGCCTAGTGCCGCACGATCGTCGTCGTCGGTGCCGCGTTCCCCGGTATACGGGTGTAAGGCGGGGGAGCACCCTGGCTCTCCCGACTATTCGTACGGAGTTCGGGCGTGCGCGCACCCATGCGCCATCTCAGCCATCGTCGTCTGCTGAGCACGTGTGACGGTTGAGGTTAGGACGCCGCCTAACCTCCCGTCTTGTTGACATCAGCCTCGGATTTGCCAGGTATCGTGAGACGACCTGGGCTCGGTCCTTGACTCACGATACCTCTCGGCCGTGGTCTGGGTAGTGATCCGCGTACTACCGTCGGGTATCGGTCGCTAAAACATACCCATACCGTGGGTATCAGTGTTTATATTAAAGTGCATTGGTGCACTTCGGTCCGCCAGCGAGGGATTCGCTACCTGCGACGCGATGGCGAGCTATTATAAAGTAAAAATTATGCCTGCACATGACTTGTAAATACAAGCCATGTGCATGTAATTGTGCGTTGTATATTTTACAACGTCACAATGTTAATCAAATAACTAATCTATTTATTTACACTGTTAGTTTGTTATAACTGTTTCATTATATTATATTTATTTTTATATTTACATTGTTATTTTTATTGTTTTATCTGCTGAGAATAATGCGAAATAAGTATAAGCGTAATTTAGTTTTAAGTTAAGTTGTTGTATTTTTTATGAAATTTTATTATTATTATGTTATCTGTATTATTACTGTTTTCACAAAATGAATATATCATGCAAGTGCCTACGGGGTTTCCACCCCAAAGGCCAAATAAAATGTATTAATCAATCAATCAATCTCTCAACGAAAGTATATACGTGTTTGTACACTCGCTCCTTACATGTCACTACTGGCGAAGTTCACGTGGCTCTTGTCCCATTGCACGATCACCAATGTTGCTCACCACAAAGAGACTTGTAACCATCATTTCAAATAAATACAAAAATATACAACAATATTCATTTTACAAACATATCACACTTACAGAGTGATTTTCTGAGGTATTATCCATTTTACCGTAGAAAATATATTTGATACCGCGCGGTACGCTCCCGCGGATGAGCAAACGGGGAGCGTGACTCATAGTGTTCTACTTGTGGATTTCAAGTAGATCGGCAGTTATACATAGTTTCAAATTTGTCTCTTCTGCTGGGAAGTTAAATTTGAGTAAAGACATCTGTGACGGAAATCGTCACACAATCTAGTCGCGACGAATAGAATATTTAAATTCGCGAATTGTAAGTCGTCGGAGCCTTTCGTATGTCAAGGCCAACCAACGACACTTATCTGTTTACAGAAATCAAGTGTACAATTACGCGCGCAATAGTACGTAGGGATGAGAGCGCGAGAGTGTGTGTGTGTTTCTCACTCTCATCCCTTTTTCGAAAAATTAGGCGATTGCCTACTAGTACGTCCCGATCCGCCGCTCGAGGCGGACAAACTAAATCCGGTGCCCAATATAGTGTTTACGGTTAACGACAAGGCGCGTGAGGCGCAAATCCGTCAAAACCCGGATTATCCTCGCAAGATGAGCCGCGAGTGATTTGGTGAGTGTTAAAGGACGGGGTTGTGTGTGAGTGCGGACGCGGTTCGCGAGGCACTCACCGCGGCACAGGACCGCCTTTCACCACCGCAGCCGACGTTGGCCTCCGTTGACCAGGAGGCCAGGATCGGTTGGACCATCCACGGGGCGCATCCCGGTAAGTTTCATTTATATTACCGCGCGTTCCCCCCTTACCCCGAGTGTATGTGTGTGTGTACATCGAGAGTGTATTCGGGTACGCCGGTACCCAAATAGCGGAGATCGGGGTCGAGTCAATCGCAGGCGAGGATCTCGATCCGGTTGGCTCCCGATACTTCCGCCCGCGCGAAATAACCTATGTCGCGGCACACGGCCTAGATGGCCATCTTGTTAATTTATAAATTAAAATAAATATTTATATTATTTTATTTTAATTCTAAGTTTGTTTTTGTTCTCCCCGCTCCCGCTGACATTTCTAATTCAAAAAAATCGTGTCGAGGCAATGAGGATTGCCGAATCCTCCACACCGATCGTCCCAGCGAACTCGTGTTCCTGGCGACAGCCGGCAGTTCGCGATAAATAAATTAATTGTTTGCGCGGTATTGGGCAACGCGGCCCAACGGTTTTTATTAATTACATTAATTAATTAATCATTCCCGGTACGCGAATACCACATCACACATCATGTACATAAGTTTATTTACCGATTTTATTTATAATATGTATTTTATTTTTACTGCAGAAAATGTATTTGACACCGCGCGGCACACTCCCGATGAGAATAAGAAAACGGCGGAGCGTGCCTCGTAGTGTTCCGGTCGTCGATTTCAGCTGTATTGGAATTATAAACGAATTATAAATTTTTTTCTAGGCTTAGTAGTAACATGTGAGTAGTGATATCATATACATAAGTTTATTTGCACATTTTATTGTTAAAATGTAATTCATTTTTACCATAGTAAATTCGAATATAAATTAAACTCCCTACAATAATACGTATATTATATTGCAATACTCACGTGTTCCCCACTATACGCGTTCCGAATTCCCTATACTCAATCATCGTGCCGATACGAGCACGGATCACGTGTATTCAGTGTGCGCGCGCTTGAATCTAGTTAGATTCAAAATGGCGCAACTGAGCGCGGGCCAGCACGTAAACAATGTGCTTCGAGTAAGTTTCACCATGTGCGCACGATTCTTACCGTCGGGGACATTACCCGGGCACTGACGTGGAGTGGTGCGCGAAGGAGTCGCGCGGGAGACGAGACTGGAGACGGACCGTGTCCCGAGGTGTCCCTAATTGCGAGTGCATAATAGCAAGATTTACAGATTAACTAACACAAGTGATACTAAAACCTTATATGGCCAAGAGACTAAATTAACATAATTAGTACACAGGTAACAACAATTAGATTGTTAAATTTAGAAAAAGAAAAGAGGTATGAGGGATTCACCTCCCCCCAAACAAATTCCATCATGGCGACGATGCGTGCGCAAACACATACGGACACGAATAACAAGAGAAAAGCAACTTCGCCAAACAACTCGACACCCGAAAATATGCAATCGAAAAAAATTAATAAAATACCGAAATCAGCGCTTCCACTAACATCGTCAGTGGACAAGGAATTTAAAAAAGCATTAAAAGAACTCGGCAAAAATAAACACGGTATTAAACCTAACCTACTAGTAAGAAGTAATACACAAACAGATCTCGAACGTGAACAATATATGGAAACAGACAACACGCACTCTACGGATGGATTACCATGTAGCTCAAATGAAAAAGAAGGTGAGTGAGAATCACCTAAAAAAGAGAAAACTAATAGAACCTATAAAAATCAAACATTCTCGTTGCCAACAGATAACTAACAGATAATAGCTTTGCTAAACTCGAAAACATTACCGATCACAATGGGAAAAACTCTAAAGCATCTACTAGTAAAGCGAAAAAAAACAAAACAAAACGAGACAGAAAAAGAAAACAACAAACCAGATAACAATACAAAAAAAAACCAAACCACCGCCTATTTACACGAATAATAAGTCAAAAAAAGAGTTAATAAAATAAGAGTTAATCATCAATGAAAAAATAAACAAAGACCAATTTCATATAAAAGAAATTGATATCGAAGAACAATCAATTCACACAGACACAGAAGAAACGTATGATATAGTTAAAAAAATTTTAGAAAGTAAAGAAATTGAATACTTCACATACACACCGAAAAATAAAAAAAAACTATTAGTGTTAAAAGGTATAAACAAAGAATACACAAGCGAAGAAATCTTTCAATAATTAAATGATCTTAACCTAAGTGATATGACAATTATAAAACTGACTAAATTAAAAATAAGTGCAAAAAGTAAAAACCCGTTAGACCGTAAAAGCAACACGAACTCAATAACAAAAATTAAATTTCTAGCAAACCAAAAGATAAAGTGGGAAACCCTTTAAAAAAAAAGATGTTTTTCAGTGTTTCAACTGTCTGAGAGTCGGTCACTCAAGCATTAATTGCCATCTAGGATTCAGATGCATAAAATGCAATGATAACCATGAACCCGGCAAATGCCCATATAATGAGGAAACAAACATTCCTATTTTAACCTTCTTTTTTTTAAAACGTATCTACTTGTTATAAACAATCAAATTTAGAAGTATTTTTGGCGAAATTTTACGTTTTTTGCTTGTATCTATCGAAAAATAGAGTGTTAGAGTCCGTAGCTCCGGCTTTTTTCATATTTTTATAATAGGAAACATATCTTAAAATTTGGTAAAGATCCGTTTCCCGTAGGTGTGACACTCTCCTAGTAAGCGATTAATGATATGGAACATGCTAGGAAAATGCTTCTTGTTCCATACCAAAATTTAGAGCGTATGAGACAACAATTATTATTTGACACTAATATGGATTCCTTGCAAACACGTGGTAGAATCATGAGTAGACTCGATGCAGAAATGAACAGTATTTTATACTCTACTACATAGAAAGACGAGAGAGAAAAATGGAATCTTCACAGACAAGTTTTCAAAAGTATCTTCATTTTAGAGATAACGAAACCGTCACGATGAAATGAAAGAAATTAATGAAATGAAAGATTTTAGTGATGTTGAGGTGACCAAATTACGAGAAGATGAAGTGAAAAAAAGCTAGCGACAAACTCGTGATTGAGTACGTTCCAGTCCAAAAAATGTGAAAAGATCTGAGAAGTCATGAAAATATATCGTGGAACGATAGAGGCAAAGTGATAATAGATGACGCACCGATGAAAGGTATGAAATTTATTGATCTGGTAAATGACACCGTAAGAAATAGAAAAATTGTGCTGCCCAGTTTGCATCATTGCTCCGCCGTGCATTGGCTCCCAAAAATACATTGGAAAGGAACGTCTTTGGAGAGAAATCGCGAAGAAATTGTCACCGTCCAGTTCTTCATCGAGCGAGACATGTACGAATATATTACCAAAAATAGACACTACAAGTGACACTCATTTGAAAAGAAAAGCAAATTTGATTTCTACGAGTAACTCGGACGAGGACAATCGTACTCCACCTGCTAGTAGGGTTAAAACACCCGTGAACCAAGGTAATTTATTGTTGGAGTCATAGCAGCGGCTATCGGGGAAAAAAGTTAAAAGTGGATGACAAAAAGAGTGTACTAGACTTGTTAATTGTATGGCTTCTTTTTAAAATACATATACCCGGTTGTAAATTATGTGGTACAGGTACAAAACTAGCCGAAAGTCTCGAGTCGAGTGAAATTGGAATCAATTCTTTAGATGATTAAACCGGACGACCGAGTTTTGTCTGAATGTGATTTTTCACGTTTATTGGCGGGAAATACTCCTAACGTTAAAAGAACTCTAGCTATGATGACTGCTTGTAGTATGATTAGTAAAATTACGTTTGAAAACTTTTTTGCACGAATCAAGAAAGCTGTCAAGTGTAATAATTAGAAAAAAATAAAAAAAGAAAAGAAATCATTAAAAGAGATTAAAAACCATAAGTTAGAAAAATTCTGAGCTTTGATTTCCACAGTACGCACATAAAAACAAAATTTATATTGTTAATAAGGATGAATTGTTAACATTTGATTACCCCACTAATCTTACGTGGTTACCAGAAATATTGAAGGTATATACAAATATTTGTGAACCAAACGTGACCGGCGATGTGCAGATACGATTATTAAGAGCTATATCTCTAAATATCTAGGATTATAAGTAGGGTGGTATGAGATTAAAAAGCTTTTCACCAACCATGTATTTTTACCACTGTTATTCAGCACCTTTCAAATGATTGAAATTGATATAAGAGATGAGTACGGTGTATCGATACCATTTGATTACGGGACGTTGATTATAACGCTACAGCTTAAATGAGCCGATTAATTAAAAATCATGGAACTTTACGAGAAATATTTGAATTGACAAGTTGAAGTTGAGGGTGGTAGCAGTGGTTCTATCGGCCGAATTTACGCTGGAAGTATCAGGAAGGTCACAGGGGTATCTGTTCTTTTCTCGTTGGTATCTTTTGCCAAATTTTACCACTTTTAACGCGGGGAGCCAAAGTAGTGGAAAAAGAGGCATTATAAACGATTTAAACAAAAAAAATGTTGTCCGGTAAATAATTTTATGCACTCGTTATTTAAACAGATTGATGTGTTTTTCAACTTAAAACCGGTTTCACCACCTAATAATTCTTATGCTTATCGAGCGTACATTGAAACTTTATTGAATTATGGTAGTACTGCAAAAGAGTCACATCTAATAATTGTTTTGTTGTCGAACGATACGGCTGGAAAGATGGATGACACAGAGGGTGGTAATAAAGGTCTCGCTAATTGTAAACATCTTTTGCACTATAAAAAAACTGTGGATTTAATTAGACTTTTATACTATGACGTGTTCAATTAAGATAAATTATTAATAAACGGTGTGAACGTACGGGTTAGGTTAGTTCGTTCCAGAGACACTTTATTGCTTATACGACCGGATCATCTGTTAATATCAAAGAGGCAAATTTGCTCGTTATACGTGTAAAAATTAATCGTGGTATACTACTGGCTCACGCTACGGCTTGTCAAAAACAACAGCAAAGTACGCTGTCACAAGAGTGCAAATATGAAAGCTGTAACAATGCATAGCGGTAACCATGGCGAGACATTGAATAATATATTATTAGGTCAATAACCGCAAAGAATAATAATAATAACAATAGGTTTCATTAAAACGAAGCTTTTAAAGATATTCAAAATTTAAACCCTTACAATTTTTAACACTTTAAATTAATTTCCTATATCTATAAATTGACGGAGTGCAAATACCTTCAAGAATTTTACGTTGACGCCTATCATCCGTTATTTTTGGGTACAGGTATACACTTTCTACGCAAAAGCAATAATATTTCACAGGAATCTGAATTTTAAGGAATTTATCTACTAATTTATCAACAAACGATCAGTTACACTGAAATTTGATTAAACACGGGTGTGTTAGATTAGACGTAAGATTGGAAGAACCACTATATAGTACTGTAAATTGTATCGTATACGTCGAGTATTAAAATATATTGCAAATTGACGAAGCGAAACAGATACTAGTAGATTTCACCATAATATAAGGCATTCTGACAAATCATGAGTCACATCATGTAAAAATTTTCTACAGCGATGATAGACATGGTTTTTTCATGAGATTATCTGTATCATATTTCATATATTGCATAATATAACTCAAAAATGCACTCGTACGACATTCTCCATATTAAGCGATTCACGCGTCTGAGATTCTCGTGCGACAGTTTGCATTTCCCCCTTCCCCCACCGGGGTAAGGGTCGGTTCTGTTCTGACTGCCCATGGTTGTCACATAACTACTGCCGTCCGTAAATCAGCAGATAGAATATAGCTCGTGTGACGCGTAAACGGGTCGATAAATATATATCTTTTTAAGAGTCCTTTATTGTGCTTGAGTCGTTTGTGTTAGAGTGGGTGTCTTTTGTGTGAATGTAAAGAGGTTTTGCCCCACATAGTCCGTGTTTCCAAAACATAGGTATAGGACATGGCAATCTACGCGGGAGTAAATGAGAGAACATCTCTACTGCGGATTTTTTTTAGTCTGATTCCGCGGAAGAATGATCACATTAAGAATAATCACTTGCGTTAGAGAAAATTTGTGTATCAGTTTTGATAAGCCTCGCAATCTGCCGCTTGGCCACGGAAGATAGCCGTGGAGGTGGCGGTATAGCCGAAGTCTCGGGTTCCTAAAGCCTAAAGCCCGACGGTGGAGCAGCCGGCATTTCTTTCCCTGATCTCTGGCGCCTTCGATTCCTCTTTAGGCATCGTAACTGAGAGTGGTGGTACTGTTTCATCGTGGAAGAATAAGCATGACTGATCTGCCAGAAAGGCTACAATTAGTTTAAATTTAATATAAGTAAATGACGATCACATTATACATTTAAATCACTTATTATAGAATTTAATAAATTTATAAATTATATTTAAAGATGTACATAATTAAAATAATATGTATAATTGTGGTATTTCTGCTATGGCATTTACTATTGATTTATCTTTGAATATTCGCTCGTATACTTTGCAATTTTACAAATAAAATAAAGAATCATTAAAAAAAATATTCAAAAGATTAAAATTAGAAATATTTTTATTATTGCGACGATAAAGGATCTTTAGAAATTTATATATATTGTTACACCGCACTGGGGATCAGGATGCGGGTTATAAAGTCTATATCAGTTATAAAAATAAGAGAATTTATTAACTATTACAGATTAATTACACGGTTGCTAGTCGCGTTCGCGGCTATATTTAACGGCTGCTAGCTATTAACAATTCAGCGTAATTAATTATAGCGTAATTATGGCTCGTATTTTGGCTCGTCAGAATTACACGCACGCGGCGATATAACTAATAAACGATCGAATATCCGCTCGATCGACGAAAATGGCGACGCCGGCCACGTGTGCGGATACGCGCGAAAGGGGAATAGCGGCACACACACTTTAAGAGGAGAGGAACACGGGTATAGGTAGCACGTTGCACAAACCTTGCACGGCGAACTCTCTCTCTAGGTTGCACCCGGTGCACACTATCTAAACTCTCTTTCGTGACGAAAAACGGTCGAGGCGATCTATGCGTTGCGTAGTTGCGTCCGCTCACGGTCGTGTTCCCGAGCTCTCAGCCTTCGTCCGGCGAGAGCGCCGCGCGCATGCGTCGCGGCCGTCTCCGCGCAGTGTGAGCGCGACCTTATAGCGAGAGCGGCTTGGTGTTGTTGTCGGCGTTCTGCTATGCTGTTCGAGCGTGACGACGACGACGACGAGGACGACTTGACGACAACGAGGCTGCTGTTTGGTAATTATTACCTCGTTTCCTGTTATTTATCGGCTAATCGATCTATGAGTTGGTTACAGGTGGACGGCAAACCATACTGCCGTGGTTAGCGGGTCGTGGCTGCTCGGCGTATATAAGTACGTGTCGCTTCCTCTGTCTCACTCTATTTCGTGGCTTCTTGGCTGCAGAGGCGTCTCTTCACGACGTCGTCTCCGGATGTTGTTCCTCGGGTCTACTGCGCGGCTGCTATTACACGGTAAGGAGTAACTTGGCAGGCGCCTTGCTATTTAGTTAGTATATGTGAGCAATGTTTATGCTCACATAACCTCTAACCCTGACTCCCATACACCTCTACTCCTGTACACAGTCTTGTGCACTCCTATATGCTCCTTAGTATTGAAAACATACTTATTAATATGCTTTACAGGTTGATCTTCCTGTACGAGTTTTGTTGCTGCTGTGTGGCTCCTTCAGGATTGAGGCTACTCCGGATATGCTGCTGTGATTGCTACAAGAGTCGTCTTCCTTATAGTTTGGACCTCGGTACCCTGTCTATGATCCTGTGCTGACTTTATACTCAGCTGATGTCTCCAGACTCTCCGAGTGCTGTTCGCCCTGTACGTGGCCTCTTGGTGGCTACTGGTCTTTTCGACTTCTGTGTATGCTGGCTCCGCTTCAGTTCCAATGTGTGGCTTGTTCGGTGTTAGGCATGTTTTTATAGGGCTTAGGGAAATATCTTCGATAATGGGTAGGTAGGGATGTGTGTGTTTGAAGCTAGGCGTGTTTTATATATGGTTTAGGGAATTATATGGTGCAATATATAGGTAGGGATGTGTGTGCTCGCTTCGCACCATGACAGGCACACTTGCCTTGTCACAATATAAAATAACTGTTTTAGATGAAGATAAGAATTTGTCCGCACTAGCTACTATATAAAGATCTGTAGTGTAAAGGCACAGTCGTAGAATAAATACAAATACGGCGAGTATCACAGTAAGTCAGCAGATAAAATATAATACAAATAATACAACTGTCAATACATCTATCAATCACAGTACTAAAATACAACTTATAATTGAACGACACATAAAGTAGTCATTCCTCATCATCTCTCGTCAACTAACATCCCTTGAACACTTTCATTTATGTGTATATGGGACGGTACAACATAGAATAACAAAATAAATGAATAAATAAATAAATAAACAGTACATTAAAGTTAAAACTATTCTAGTGCCAAGAAGTGTCTCCGAGCCGCGGCCTTAAAACTTTTTAATGAAGCCAGGCCACGAATTTCTGTCGGTAAGGAGTTCCATAGATGCGCATCTTGTACTTGTAGGGAGCGTTTACCAGTCTCGGTACGTACAAGGAGAGGTACGAGTTCTCTTGTGACCTTTCCCCCCATCAGAGTCCCTGAGAGGGTAACTCGCATACGCATAAATTTGTACATGATTATCGCCATAAGATACTGTCACGTAGAATATGTGCGCAACCAGCCCAGAGAATATCTGTGGGGCGTCACATGATCATCCCTCCTAATACCACAAACGTAACGCACAAAAGTATTTTGTAAAATCTGTAATCAGTATCTAATCTCCTGCGAAGCATCCAGCATGACTAATGAACAATAGTCTGTGTACGCAAGCCGCTATCTAAAAGGTCGAGTAGTGATAAAAATCGCAGATTATATAATACTCTATTAACTTTTTTTGTGATATTATTTAATTGTAGCTTCCAAGATAGCTGCGTATCCAAAACCACACCAAGACACAAGACCCTCTCCACAAAAGGGATGTACACACCATCACCCAAGTCAATGCCACGGCTACCATGGTTGTAGAAGTCCGAAAAAATTTATGACAACCAAACAAAATAGCTTGAGTCTTAGAGGCGTGAAGTTCGAGTGAGGCGCGCACTGACCAACCCTGTATTGCAATTGCGACTCTCCGAAGCTCTGTTATCCCCCAACCCAAATAAGAGTGTGGGAGTTGCAAGTAAACCTGCAGATCATCTGCGTACAAAACATGCTGGGACCCGCAAGATGATGTACGTCACGTAAGTCACTAATGTATAGGCAGAAGAGTAAGGGTTCCAGGACTGACCATTGTGGCACTTCCAGGATTGTTGTAATTCAGGAAGAGTAATTACCAGACGAAACACCAACCTGCAGAGAAGAAGCCTATAGAGAACCCCATTTGCCTTAGCGGTCAAGTAAACGAATATGAGATATTGTGTTAAACGCTTTGGTAAAATCGAACAACAAGAATATTACAACAAGTTTTCTTTCGATCCCTGTACGTATGTCTTCTGTCAACTTGACTAAAACAGTTTCTGCTGAGTGGTATAGTCTAAAACCAGTTTGCATTGGGTTCATAAGCGAGCGTGACTGAAGAAACTCTTGCAGCTGGTTTAAGGCAATTTTCTCTAACATCTTTGAAAGGAAACATAAGAGTGCAATTGGTCTGAAATCAGAAGATGATGATGGTATTTTGCACTTTTTCAAGGGGATGATATGAGCCTTCTGCCAAAGATTAGGGCAAATGTTTGTCGAAAAAGTACAGTTAAATATTTTAATAAGGAAATTACCAATAACAGGCAAGGACCCGACTATAATACTTTGTAATATACCGTACGCCCTACAAGCCTGCGAGGAAAAATGCGAGATCGCCAAGATAACATCATTTATATTGATTTCCTTAAAGGAGAAACCTTTTTTAATAGCCTGTTGAATTATTACATGGCGACACTCATCATCCTCCAGAGAGGAGACCGACACAGCAGCAAACTGCCGGTTCAAATCCTCCAGTGTAAAACCATTTAAGTCAACCGCTTGCCCAGGAAGGAACCGCAAATCGCGCAGCTCTTTTAATACTCTGATAATACTCTGTTTTCGTTGCCTTGGTTTTATCGTCTGCATATCTTCTAACATGAAGAAATTCTTCAAATATTTTTGGGTCCTTCGTACGTGAGTATCGTCTAAATAGTGCGTTACGTTTGCGCTGCAGCTGGGATGGCTCTGCGATCACATAAGGCAGCTTAGTCAGTTTTCGTTTGATGGTTTTAAGAGGAGCAAGTAAGCCCACAACCGCTAATAGATTATCACAGAGACATCCCAGCGCAAGCTCATTTTTAAAATCGCGGTAAGTAATAGCACGTGTAATAGTGATGACTTGTGAAAGATTATTATAAAATTATTGTGGCAGAAATAATATTATGACCATAGTGAAAGGGCGCAGAGTTGTTACTAAGATCAACAATTGAGTCATTATCATCGACAAAAATGGTATATATCCAAGTAAGATTTCCCTATAATTGATTGGTATAGAAAAGATACTTTTTCGGGTAGATTTGTTCATTTCGACTCACATCATCCAATAAATATTAAAAAGGCCATAGAGTGTATAGTCTGGTTGATAGAGGAATAAAGCTTTCTCATTCCCAGTTTCATAATAAAAATATTAATCTTTTTTTTATTATTATTATTATTATTATTTTAACGTTGCTCTTTTTATGCTCCCAAACCGGCGCTAATCAGCGACGGAGGTCATACGATGTCTTGGTGAAGAAAGCACATGTTGAAAATACATTCCCCAGTGGTGCTTGTATCAATCGGCCGGAGCCGGGAATCGAACCGGGGACCTCCAGATTACGAGCCCGACGCCCTCCCCACCGAGCCATCGCAGGCCTCAAATATTAATCTTATAAAAGAGTTCTTGAAAAATAAGCTCTCAGCTAGAAAAAACATAATACCTCAAATTTGTTTACCATATATACAAAACTTAACAACTAATTTAAATGCAATTTTGAGAAAGTTTTCTGTTTCTCCAATTTATTGTTTGACACATAAATTTTCTAATACAATTATTTTAGGCAAAGATAAGACAGATAAATTAGAGCAATCTGGTGTTATATACAAAATCGATTCTAAAAATTGAGATGCAAATTATATTGGACAAACAAGCAGATGGTTAAGGAAACGTTTAAATGAACACCATTATTGTATTAGAACTTCAAACCATAGATCCGTTTTATTTCAACACGTTGCTGATACGTCTCATAATTTTAATTTTGATAACGTACAAATTTTAGATAGAGAAAGTAATATAAAAAAAGAGAATTTTTAGAAATGTTATATATTTATTTGCATAAAAAAGCATAAATTGAAAACAAGACATTTTTTATCTAAAAAACATTTATAAACAACAGCTTAATAATTTCTCTATTTAAAATTTAATTTTTAATCGATGTTTCCGTTACTTTTTATATGTATTGTATTATTAGCGAATTTTGTATAAAGGACGGGTGGAAGGAGAAGTCCACACATATATTATGTGTATGTTTGTATACAAATTGCGTTGCTCACGACTTGGTTCAAACCTTGATACTAGCTTAATACCAATGTGATTTTGACTCTTCTATGATACATAGTAGAATTAGATTATAGCTTAGTGTAAGGTGAGATTGAGTTTTTATTGTGTAATTTCTTATGTTTTACTATGTTTATTACAAGTGGATAGTTGTTATTTTTGTTAAATTATTGTTTATCAGAACCCTGAAGATGACCGTATAAAGGTGTGAGGCGGTCCAAACGTTGGCAATAATAAAAAAGTACTAGCTCGAGAAGATCATGTTTTTTCATTTTTAAAATATATCCAAGTACTCGATGTAGAGGTGAAATACGTGGATTCATGCTGAACAAGTTGCAAAGAAAGTTCAACAGATTAATTGCGAACGCACACAAATGTTTGACTATAATCAAGACTAAATTGGCGGAGATTATTTAAAATGTCTGATTCATCCACGAAGGTAATCTTTAGTGGCCGATAGCTAATGGCAACATATACAGGAGGCAAATCACTTTTTTGAATGCTGCAAAAAATATATTGAGGTAAGCCTGGTTTAAAAGGTAGCTCGGTTTTAGGGCGCATAATATTTAACATTTAAAGACAGATTTTACGTACAAAGCTACTCTACCACCAATGAAATTTCGGTCTTGCCTAATTACTATATAGTCTTTTATTTAAATGATGGTATCCTCAATCCTCGAGTCTAGCCTAGACTCCGTTACCCAAAAATGATCGTGGTAGGGCAAATCACAGATCATAAGTGCGTTACGATGCAGGTATTCGGAACCCCAGTATCGGCGGCTGGTCAGGGTGAGCAAGCGGGCCCGCAGTCGTCGTCATCAAGCGACCGCAGCTCTTCATTGGTGGGACACTTGGCCTCTGAAGGGTTTAATGTGACAAGAAACTCCAGTACACACAAGTGTAATAAAATCGCTAATGAGTTTTGCTATGTTTCTGGAAAGTCGACCAACAGCCATTCCAGGCGTAAGCCATAGAGAGTTACATGAGCCCTCCAAAGTATGTTGCCCCACTCAAATCTAACGCACGCGCTTAGCAATCGACTAAGTTTTAGATTTCTGGTACCATCTATATCATTATAAACCGCACAAGCATAGTCGACGTATGGGAAGATAAGTGTTTCGACCAGTCTCTTATGCGCCGAGAAAAATCATGTCTACTATATTTAAGTGAAAAAGTGTCTCAAAGGGGTTTTACAATTGTTTCGTAGTTAAGGAGTTCGTCTCCTATGTTTACCCTCAAGGCAACATCCAGATTGATGTGTATAATAAAAGCCTGACTACCAAGTATCATCACTTTAGTTTCATCTACATGTAATTTAAAGCCATTGTTTTTGGCCCAATTAGCTACAGCGTTTGCGTCTTGACTTATACGTTGGATACCCAAATCAAAATATTCAGGATAAAACGATCGATAAACGAAGATCATATAGCTCAAGTGTTGTAGAACTAGCGGCAGATCATTTATAAAGATTGAATAAGGTAACGGATCAAGAACGCTACCCTGAGGGACAACCGAGTCAAAGACTTTAGAGAAGTCACACAGGACGAGGGTGGTAATTTTCCTACGGTCGATAACTCACCTAATATCATCTAATACACTTACAGGGGGGGGGGAGAGTTTTAGCACAGGGACTGAAATTCCGTCAAATCCAATTGCCTTGGATTTATTTCTTGAGATGTCCGTCAGGACTTTGGTAAGTGTGAGAGGGGTGAAATTGAAGGAGAATGAAGAATTAATAAGAAGAGGGTTTGATAAGATTGCTTCGAAATGAGTAAAAGTGAAAGGTGAGTTGGAATGTAAAATAGATGCGTAGAAGTTATTTAGTTGATGTGTAGTGAAGATATGTAGGGAAGATAGATTGGTATGTTAGGACAGCTCCAGTTTCCTGAGCTCTCATCATATTAGGTTGGATCTGTGATTCTCTTACGTTTGTTGTTAAGGTGATTAAATTTACCAGAATTTATGGAGTTTTTGACTAGATTGCGCAATTCTTTGTAATTAAGATAGTCAGGTTTCAGGCCAGTCAACGAGAGATTTGACGAAGCCTCTAATGGCGAGTGTTATCCATGGTTTATGAGAGTTATTGATTATGATGAGTTCCAAAGGTTCGAGGTAATTAACCTTTAGACTGCCGGCATTTTTGCCTTATAAATTGATATTTTTGATGTGCAAAATTAATACATAAAAACACCTCATATCTCTAGAGTAGTTGTCAAGGTCACAGGTGGCTCATATATGAGCCATGCCGGCAGTCTAAAGGTTAAAGATGTCGATGATAGATGTGGTTAGGTAAGAGATCATGAGGAGGAGAGGAGAGTACCTCTGAATGAAAGGACGACCGGCCAGGCACATTATAAAGGTGAGAAAAAACTAGTTGATAATGATCTGAATTGAACAAATTGAGATGTACATGGATTATACAAAGAGATATCGTATAAGAAATTAAAGAGTGATGGTGCATCTTGAGGACTGACCTTTTCAAATTTGCGTGTCCAGAACCTCTTAATACTGTTGTTTGCTTTTTTAAGGCTAAGAACCAATGAGATGGAATCATATCCAGCTGTGAATGATGTGTTGGATTTACTATATGTATAAGAACGAGGCAGATGACGCACTATGAAGAGGTCAAGACAAGTATGGAATGAATATGTAAATGTTTTAGTGTAATGAGTAGAGTCTGACTATTAAGGCTAACTTAATTGCTCGCTATTATATCAACATTAAAGCATCCCGTTATGATTATTTGATCACAAAGGGGCAAGTATTCAATGATGCTTCAAAAAATTTGGATGGGTAAGCCGCCGATTAACTGAGAATCGATTAACTGAGAAGTCCATTCAGGTTATACGCAAGCTATCATATGTGATGAGTTGTTATCAATTGGTTTGTTTTAGTTTTATTTATTTGTCAGAAAGTCTCTTGAGAGCATATTTTCATGTAGTAAAATAGAAACTTTACTTATATAAGATAGCTTGCGTATAATTTCAATAGACTTCCCAGTGACTCCAGTATAGTGGATATAAATTAATAATTGTTTAAACATGATTAAATTCAATTTAACTCCAGTGATTGGAAATAAATAGTACTATATTAACTCGAGTAACTGGGAAGTCCATTCAGATTATATTAGTTTATACTTTTCGATAGAGCAATAGTTCCACTTTAGGACATTTTTTACTTTTTACCCTATTGTAAAGTGTAATTTTTATATATTGCACTGTTTAAAGAGTAATTTTAGTTCTTTAGTCATTTAAAAGGTGTAGTTTTGGGATTTTTAATGTTACTTAAGGAATAGTAAGCCTTGCATTCTTAACACTCTTACACCCGTATACTAAATATATGAAAAAAGATGTATAAAAATGAGTATGTACTCAAAGCGCCAGAGACCGAGGGGCTCCCTAAGCCCAACAGTACTGTAGAGGTGAAACGGGCGGCGGGCGTTCCTGGAACGTCGGCCAATACCGAGACAAAGATCCCAGAGGCAAGTCGGGCGGCTGCGGGGGCAACCCCAACGGCAAATACCGGCTTACCTTTGGACAAACAAGAAAAGGAGCAGGCAGCTGGTCAAAAGACCGGCAAGACTGCACGAAACAAGCACAAAAATCGGAAACATCTCTCGGGAGCGGAACTGAGGAAGAAGCGCCAAGCAGCCACTGCTGCAGAGGCTGACACACCGAGTTCGTCCAAAAGACAACACTCGGACAGCTCCACTCCCAGAGAAAAGAAAAAGAGGCTCGTTGGAGACGTTCCAAGGAGTTACAGCAGAGCGCTGGCTACTGATTTAAAGGTGGCCATCGTTCCTGTCATGTACCCAGAGGAGCGTCTCAGCGAGGATGAAAGCAGTAAAGTAGTTGAATCTCTGGAGGGGGAGATCGACAACGCCGAAGACGGAAGCTATTTTCCAAGTTTCTTGGATAATTGGTTCTCGAGGGGAGCTCGTATCTTCCACTGCAGGGACCAAAAAGACAAGGAGTGGCTCAAAAGCAAGGCCACAAATTGGTCATGTGGGGAGGGCACACATCTCAAAGCAATTGAGATGAGTGACCTCCAGAAGCTCGTCAAAGCTCTGATCTACGCCCCGGGAACGCATGCTCCAGAGGTAGTGGTGAAGAGATTGAAGAGGCAGAACCCCACATTAAGAGCAGACACGTGGACCGTTATCGACACCAAACAGGTGTCGGTAGGAGCGGAAGGTAAAAGGAAAGAGGAGACGGCGATCAGGGTGCTGCTGGAGAGGGCTGAGGTCGAGGCATTGAAGGCCCTGGACTTCAGACCTTTCTGCGGCGCAAGTAGAGCCCACATCGTTCTCTTCAAAGAAAAGGCGGAGGAGGACTCGGATAAAAAGGCAACCGAAACAATGGAGGTTGATCCGGGTCCTGCTACAGAGGTAGGATGTGAGGTGGCTGAAGAGGGCAAGGGTACACGCGATGCCTAATCAGCAGGTGCGTGAGGTGAATCTCAACAGCGGGTCCGGTAATATACCGAAACCCACAATTGAGTTCACACAAATTAACTTGCACCACAGCAAAAGCGCCTCGGCGATTTTAGCCAGACGCATGGCTGGGGTGCACACAGGCATATGCCTAATCCAAGAGCCTTGGCTATACAAAGGAAAAATTGCTGGTTTAAATAATATAGGCACCCTGATAAGTGGCAAGACTGACTCTGCAAGAGCGTGCATTATCGTCAAAGGCTTGCAAGCAGAGTCGGTGACAAGACACTCCACAAGGGATCTGTGTACCGCGCGCCTCACCTATAAATCGGTGGGTGGTACAAAAAGAGTAATTATGGTGGCGGCAGCGTATTTCCCCTATGAAATGACGGTTTGCCCGCCAGAGGAAGTAGTATCTCTAATTAGAGAATGCGAAGATAGTGGTGTAAGCCTAATAGTGGGATGTGATGCAAATGCACATCACACAGTATGGGGCAGTACTAACTGCAATAGCAGAGGAGAAAAACTAGTGGAGTATTTATGCTCTACAAGCATGGACATTCTGAATAGAGGGAGTAGACCCACTTTCCAAAATGCTATAAGAGAAGAAGTCATTGACATAACGATTGCATCGAGAGGTAGCGATACGTGCGTCACTGACTGGAGGGTGCTAGACGAGGTCTCTATGTCGGATCACAATTATATTGCCTTCCGCATAGGAGGACTCAGTACAGTCTATAATTGGACAAGAAATCCAAGGAAGACAAACTGGGCGGGCTATAGGGAGGAACTCAGGGCAAGGATGGGTGGTTTCCCTGTATCATATGGCACAGCAGAGGACATCGATCATTGCTGCGGTTTCCTAAAAAACGTAATAGTGGGCTCGTACGAGAACAATTGTGAGTTGAGAAGAAAAGCTGAAACCAAGGGGGCACCCTGGTGGAACCACTTTCTAGAAAAACTCAGGAAGAAGGTCAGAAAGCTCTACAATAGGTCCAAGCGCACAAAGAGTGAGATGGACCTAAGGCTTTTCAGAACGGCACAGAGGGAATATAAGAAAGAGATAGAGAAAGCCGCAGTGGAAGGGTGGAGGAGTTATTGCAGTAAACAGAAAACTGTATCAGATACAGCTAGGCTCTGCAACATACTCCAAAATCCAAAGAAACCTGCGGTAGATTCTATCAGAACAAAGGAGGGAAGCTGGACCAAAGATGGTCAAGAAGCACTAACAAATTTATTGGAAACACACTTTCCTGACTACCGAGAGGAAGACTCTGACGACAGATGGGGTCTCTCGGCACGAGGGGAAGATTGGAGAATGGCAAGATATATTACAGGCAAAGAAAGGATTAAGTGGGCATTAGGTACATTTGAACCGTATAAGGCGCCGGGACCGGATGGTATCTTTCCGGCACTGCTACAGCAGGGCGGAGACATACTCATTCCGGCTCTGGAAAAACTTTATCGAGCATGTCTTGCTCTAGGATATATACCGATAGGATGGAGATTGGCAAAAATAGCCTTTCTACCAAAGCTAGGAAAAGTGCAACACACTACATCTAAGGATTTTAGGCCGATAAGTCTTACGTCGTTTGTATTAAAAACACTGGAAAGACTTGTCGATAGATATATCAAGGAGACGCCTCTCCGAAGTGAACCGCTGCACTGCCGACAGCACGCCTATCAGGCAGGCAGGTCGGTGGACACAGCACTG
This sequence comes from Theocolax elegans, assembly GCA_026168455.1. NCBI lineage: Eukaryota > Metazoa > Arthropoda > Insecta > Hymenoptera > Cerocephalidae > Theocolax > Theocolax elegans. Next base: position 47,589,667 of record CM047428.1, on the reverse strand, counting down.
GTAGATGCAGTAGGTTTTATTAAAAAGGGTATGGAAGATAGAGGTATGGTGCTGGCGGCTTTTCTAGATATAGAAGGGGCCTTTAACCATACTACCAGAGAATCGATTACAAGAGGAATGAAGGATCATAAGATTCCTGGGACCGTCATCAGATGGATAAGCAATATGCTGAACTCCCGGGTAATAATGGCAAACTGGGGGTCATACAGTAGTACTGGAAAAGTAAGAAAAGGATGCCCACAAGGAGGGGTGTTATCACCAACTCTTTGGTGCCTTGTTGTGGATGACCTGATTCGTGAATTAAATGAATCAGGTATTTACACTCAGGCCTATGCGGACGATGTGGTCATCATGGTAAAAGGGGATGATGAGAATATTTTGGCGGGTCTTATGCAATGTGCACTTGGACTCGTGGAAAATTGGTGTAAACGGGTAAAACTTGGTGTGAACCCCAGCAAGGTCAATATCTTGCTATGTACAAGTAGATATAAGACCAAGCCAATTGTGGGCCTCCGATTACAGGGGACCCCAATTGAATTGAGCAAAGAAGTTAAATTCCTGGGTGTGGTAATTGACTCTAGGCTCAACTGGGGGAAACATGTAAAGGCAAAGTGTGATGCAGCAGTAAACACTTTCTGGGTCTGCAGAAGAGCGTTTGGTAGATCTTGGGGACTTGGTCCTGAGAAGGTTAGGTGGTTGTATGAAGCCATCATTAAACCAAGGCTCATGCATGGAGCCCTGGTATGGTGGAGTAAATGCAATATTAAGGCACACATCAAGACCCTGGATAAAGTCCAGAGAATGGTTATGCGGGGTATTACAGGCTCAATGCGCACGACACCAACGGTCGCATTGGAGACCTTGTTAGATCTTCCCCCATTAAATGCGGAAATTAGGACATGTGCTTACAAAGCATTCTGCAGGCTCTTCGGAACGGCAGATTGTAAGTTGTTCAGGGATAAAGAGCTGATAAGTCAAACATTGCCACTTATCGAAGAAAGAGGGTGTGATAAAATGTCGGAGAGGATCTTCTTCTCCAAACCATACAAAATCACTATTCCAGATAGAAAAGAATGGGAGGAAGGATCACACGAGCTACTGAAAGGTAGCACAGTGTGGTTCACGGATGGTTCTAAGAATGAAGAAGGAGTTGGAGCTGGGGCGTGGGAGAAAGGGAGTGTGCTAGAAATAGTATGCTCACTCGATGCGCACGCCACAGTGTTCCAAGCAGAAGTAAGGGCCATTACTGAAGCGGCGGACAGCATACTGAATAGGGGGATAAAGAATAGAACTGTTACCTTCTGTTCGGACAGCAAAGCTGCTCTAATGGCACTAGAAAGTAACACGATCACGTCAAAAGAAGTGTTGAAATGCAGAAATGCACTGGAGTCCCTGGCTGTGCAAAATGTAGTAAATCTACTTTGGGTACCAGGTCACTCCGGAATAATAGGTAATGAAAAAGCGGACAAGCTAGCAGGCATGGGAGCAAATCGGACACGAGCAAAGCATTGCAGTGTGGCTCTACCTGCCTGTGAGATAAAAAGAACAACAAAGAGCTGGCTCAAGAGTGAGTTAATAAGAAAATGGAAACAAGAGAAAGGATGTAAACAAATGAAAGATCTTATAGGAAACAACCTGCCGGAGGAATGGATACACTCCCTAAAGAATCGAAGCAGAAAAACGCTTAGGTTAATGACGGGTTGGTTGACGGGACACTGGAATGTAGGGTACCATCTGGAGAAGATGGGGCTACGAGCCTCTAGTAAATGCAGATGGTGTGAAAAGGAAAAAGAAACAACGGCACATCTTCTCTGTAAATGCCCAGCTCTAATGGGCACTAGAATGAGAGTGTGCGGAAAGCCTCTGTTGGAAGCGGAGGAAATAAAGGAATTCAACCTGACGTCCTTTTGCAAGGTGGTTGAATGCATAAATAAGGTATTGCAAAAGAAAAATAGGTAAAATGGAGGCACAGCACAATGGGCATATTGGTCTGAGTGCTAGTTCGGCATGTCCCTGAGTTAGGGCCGCCGGAACACCTCCTGATCGAGACTAAGACTAAGGAATAGTAAAGTCAACAAATTACTCATTTAAAGTTCAGTTTTTACTCTTTGTGGTTAAGAGTGTGTGATGAAACTTTTTTAATTTGACTGAAATTTGTTGAACGAAATGTCAGACCCAAATTACATGAATCTACACCTTTCAACATAAATATTATAATCAATATATTAAATTAAAAATCTAAAAAATTCATACAGGTAGCTTAAAACAAAAGCAAGGGCATAACGTTTTGATTTTTCAAGAAATAATAATTTTTTAATAATAATTGAGTAAATAATTTTTAGACGCTAATTTTTAGTAAATAAGTCATAAACTTTCAACGCAAACATTGTAATTTTAAATAATCAATTTAAAAATCTGGAAAATTTTGGGTATATTACTAAAACATTCAGACTAAGACATTCATTGCTAAGATATTTTTAAGTTTTAATAATCACAAAATATAAATTAACAATAAATGGATTTCATTAAACAATAGATAGAGTAAAAAAATTTTTTTAATAGTTTATAAGAACAATACGAAAAAAATATCTCACTTCTGCGCTGAAGCGTACAAATTTTTTAGCGACTTTACAATGCAATGGTTTTTGTTATTGGCATTGAAAAAATTTTGCTTCCACATACTTTAATGTAGAATTTTGTGCTCTTTCAGAATCCCTGGTCAAATATTTGGCCAGATTTAAAGGAGAAATGACAAAACCAATTTAAATACTACAAAAAACACCAACATTAATTAAAAAGAAACTTTTACTCAATTTTTTTTCAGAATGTTATTGCAAATATAATCTATGCTCAAAATATGAAGAAAGGTGAAGAGAATAGTTGCTGTTTAAATCAGTGTTTTTCGAATAATACACGTTTTTTTCAAATTATTGTTAATTTATCGAATAAGTAACCTTGAATCATCAAAATAACTTATATATTATAGCTTATTTGATAAACATAAATATCTTACCATATAGTTTATACATGGCGGGATCTATATGGCCACCGTAAATGTATCAAAAAAATAACAAATTGTAAATTTTCGTACATTTCAGGCGTTATTTGCAGATTATTAGGTAGATAAAAATTTTTTTTCACTAAAAAATTACTGGTTTAAAATGCAACTATTCTCTTCGCTTTTCTTCACATTTTGAGTATACATTATATTTTTTGAGTATACATTATATTAGCGATAAAATTCTGAAAAAACTCAATAACAAATTTTTTTCTCAAATTTCAGTGTTTTCTTGTTTACATTGGTCTTATCAATTTTTCTTTAAATCTGGCCAAAATTTTGACAAGGGATTCTAACAGCAGAAAATCTTACGTCAGAATGTCTAGAAGCAAAATGTTTTTTGTAACATGCACGAATTTTGCGTTTTTGCGCCCTAAAAATAGGGTCTAGAGTATCCCTTTAACAACCGGCGGGTGCAAAAGTACACATTAGCTCTGCCGAGATTCAACAAAGAACAAAAACTCATAATCTTTTCTGTTCCCTAGATTTAGCGCAATGGTGCGTGCGTGTTTGCTCGTATGCGTGTACATATATATATATATATGTAAACACCAGTATCGGTACTTATGGTGACACTACGTGTTATCTTGGTGTTTTGAGGTTATAAAACATTAATTGATAGAATAATGCATAAAAAACCAATAACCCAAATACCTAAATACCCCTCACGGGTAAAAAAGCACACTTTGACCTTATAATATTAATGAGGCCTCCGGCACTTCGAATGAGGTTATAACTTCAATCCTTCATTAATATTATAACGTCAAAGCGGGGCTCACAAAGATAATTTTCCGATTTTTTGTGTGTCGGCATAAGTACGGATACATGGTTGAATTTTCGGTGGAATTATGCTGACGTCGGCATAATTACCCCAAAGTAAGCACAATTCCCATTTTCCGTAAGAATTTGTCGGTATAAGTACCGATTGATCAATTTATATATATATATATATATATATACACTACCGCTCAAAAGTTTAAGCTCACCAAAAAAAAATCGACTCAACTTCAAAGTTTAATATCTCCGGTACAAATAATGCTACAGAAACCTGTGGGGGCTCATTCGAAAGCTAACTTTAATAGCTTGTGATTGGTCTGCAACTGACGTGAAATCTATTTTTTTTATTATATTTATAAACAAAAATTTGAAATAAAAAAATTGATTTTAGTACATTTTGCAATCGACGAGACGTTGTTGCAATGAAATAAATAATACTTACAAGGAGAGGTCACACCCTCTGGAAAACGGATCCTTACCAAACTGTAGGATATAATTTCTACTATAAAATCATGCAGAAAGCTGGAGTTTTAGTGTCCAATGGCCATTTTTACGATAGATATAAGCAAATCATGAAAAATCTCGCCAAAAAAACCGTTGAGTTTGAATGCTTATATCTCAGAAACAATTAAAGATGTACGTATAAACTAAATTTTAAAAGAAAGCTGAGGTCGAGTAGATTCGTTTTGAACAAAAGAAAGCTCAAATATTTTAATATGGTCAAAAGTTATGGGAGAAATAAAAATTAGACGAAATTTTGGGCTACAAAATCATTAAATTGTAACTTTAAATTTTGGATAAAATTTTGGGTAATTCTTATTTCTCCCATAACTTTTTACCATATTACAATAGTTGAGCTTCCTTTTGATCAAAACGTATCTACTCGACCTCAGCTTTCTTTTAAAATTTAGTTTATACGTACATCTTTAATTGTTTCTGAGTTATAAGCAGTCAAACTCAACGGTTTTTTCGGCGAGATTTTTCATTATTTGCTTATATCTATCGTAAAAATGGCCATTGGACACTAAAACTCCGGCTTTCTGCATGATTTTATAATAGAAATTATATCCTAGAGTTTAGTAAGGATCCGTTTTCCAGAGGGTGTGACCTCTCCTTGTTAGTGCATTATATTATTAAGTATGTATATAGAATATTGTATCTTACAATCTTGCAAGTTGTTATTGTTTCGTGCGTTGCCTCTTCAAGGCCACGAAACCCGCGTGTTTTTGTCGACGACCGAGGATGTGTGCGAGCATCCGTATATACAATTGTTATTGTATGTGTGTGTTAGGTACTTTTCGGGAATACGACAATTACCGAAAAGCTCAGTACGCTGCCGGTCTTGACCGCGACAGCACCCTTTTACACATCGTAACGTCCTGTCACGGCCGCCATTTATAACGTGGTATTTCGTCCTAATACCAGTTACAATTTATTTATTAATTTATACAGGGACGACGGCCCGAAGAACGCGTCTTTATCGTTGCCGTGGGTTAATAAGTCAACCCGTCGGGACACGGTAGCGGAGATAGGACGATCTCCTACGTACCGACACACGTTCTCTCGAAGCTACTCTTTACAAAATTTTTTTTTGTATGAGATTTACGTTTTTGTGTTAAATTATAATTATTTTGTTATTCAAAATAATTATATCTGTGGCTTCCAGAAGTTTTTTTTCTTTCCTTTGAATATTTAATTTCTCGTATCAGCGAATTAAAAATTTTTTTTTATTATTTTGCTTTGTAAGTTGCAATTGATAGCAATTTTTTTTTTTTTTTAAATTGTTACCAAATTAATTTGTTTGTCAAATTAATTCGGTCTTGGATTGGTCCAAGTCTCTTATGCAATTTTACTTAGATTTTAAAGAAAAGTTCGACAACAAAATTTTTTTTCTCTTTGATCCGAATACAGATTCGATTAAGATTTCGAGTCTTGTGGCAAACAATTTTTTTTTTATAGTTTGATTATAAAATTATATTAATTTAGATTAATTTTCTTTGTCGTTTTATTTTGATATTACTTCATAAGTTTGCCAAACTCGGATCGGAATTTTTTTTTTGTGTTTCTTTTCTTTTCATTTGAATCTGGACTTTGAGCTATCCCCTCAGTTGTTCAAACTTTATTAGGCATACGGGGACGCAGTTGGTGTGCCAACTGAGAAGAAATGCCCAGGTGCACAACGCGGTCTCTGCCTTATCAAAAAGATTACGATGGGCAGCTACGAGACGCGTATGTGCAAAATAATCAGTGACTCGCGGAATGCGAGGCATATTAAAAAGGACATCAGGTAACTTCCTTTGGAGGAGATCTACGCCCAGCTCGATCGTTTGCACCTTAATGCAAATAGCGAAGAGTTTGAGTGTAGAGAGCGCCTTCTAAGACATAGGATTAAGTGTTATGATCCTCAAATTGACGTGTCTTGGTATCCCAATTACAACGAGGATACTTCTGCCCGACCAGCGACCAAGCCTTTAGCGTGTCCACAGTTCTGGCAGAAGCACCAAAAGCGATCCAGAAGAGGTAGTGTGATACCTTCTGGTACCGACAGGTCTATAGAGTCTGAGTTGTCAGACGATAGACCAACAAGTGAGCACATAACCCCCATTCAGGAAGAAGAGGGAAATGTGACTACACATAGTAGAGTGCCCACGCCGACGGGTGAATCGAGACCGCTTTCTGATAATGCAGCAGGCATTGAAACAAAAGCGGCGATACCGACGGCTAATGCACCACCTTCGAGACAATTAACGGTGTCGATCGCCACATAAACTGGTCTAGGTGAGACGCATGCTATAAATTCACCACATACGTCACACCGGGATCAGCGTAACTCGTTGGTTGGTAACCACAAGTCGCGACAACAGACGAGCAGGGATTGTAAACTCCCTTCCAACGATCGCAGGCAGTCGACTGATAATCGGAGGGAAGCTCCAGATTATCGTTCACATAGCCGTGATCAATACGGTACGTGTCAGAGGAAGGTTAGTTATGATAATCATAACAACAGGACCTCCTCACATAGATATGCGCCAGCACCAGAAGAAGCAGATGACGAATCGTTCTCGGAAGGTGAGCGCTATCACAGCAGTGAAACGTCTACTTCTAAACAGTTACCGAATGAAGGGAATCGTAAGTCTCGCACGTCCGATCGTAGCCAAAGTACTTGCACTAGGAGGCAAGCCTCTACACAGTGTGACAATGGTTACAACCGATCGCGCGAAACGAATAATGATCCCGTCGAGCACGAACGAGCTGTCGCTAGACGCGATCAAGGTACTCAAACCGATTCTAATGTGAGCAACTTAGATTCGGACGAATATTACACTGCGAATAGGGAGGATGCAACCGCTTACTATGCGAGAAGATATCGCAAGGAGCGCCTCCCTGATAGACGTAGTAGAGTACCATCGCCGAGTCGAGATATCCACCGGCGTGATACGTATAACCAAAGTAAGGACATGGGGGCATTAGTCCCCTTGGGATACAACCAGTCACCAGTGAGAGATAGAAAGGATCGGCCTGGTTGTGGAAGAGCCCTCAGAGACTGGGGTCTATCGTTCGATGGGGAGACCAACGACGATGTCGAAGAATTCCTAGATAGTTTACAAGACTTCAGGCATGACGGCCAGTTCTCTGACCGGCGTATTCTGAGCGCATTGCCTTGCGTTTTTTTCCAATCTTCCTTACGTAACTGGTATGACTTCGAAAATAAACTATTGAATGAATACGGTCAGGAGTTACGAGATCAAGATTTGTTAGAGGATCTACAACGCCGCACGCAAGGCAAAGGATACCTGAATTGCTTTAAGGCTATTGTGCGGAAATTCCGCCGACCTCCTCCGTTGCGCCAACAAGTAGAGATGGCATATTCTCAATTGAAACCAGAGTGCCGTAAATTTATGTCCTCGAGATCCATAAATAATTTCGAAGACATAATGAAGTACGGCAAAGAATATGAACAATACTTGATATGGGACAAGAGATTTGCAGAACCCACACCAAGAGAACAAGTTCATGTCCCACAAGCTTTCCAAAACAGAGTTCGTCTAAAGTTTCGGGGAAAGTGGCCTCATTAGTTGAGAATAAGAAGAGCCAACCGGTTCCTCAGCCATCTCCACCACCAAAGAAGACGTTGAAAAAGAAAAGGAGCAAGAAAAATAAGAAACATTCTTGTAGCCCATCTTCAAGTGATTGTGAAGTAGCTAATGTGTATGGTACTCGCAACACAAGTCGACGTCAGTATTTGCAACAAAGTAAAAATTTTGTGGGTGCACAAAATATTAATAATGCGAGACAATCTTCGGGAAATAGACAGACAGGGTCAAAGCAGCATCAATATAACGGTGCAAGGCAGAATCAATACGTTGCTCAAGCTCAGACGACATCCGTCTACATGCCTCAACGTAGACAAAGCACGGTATATGATCGTACTACCCAAGACGCTGGTTTTCAAAGGAATCCGAATAGTCCCTTCTTTGGCATATGCTTTACATGCCACAAAGTAGGACATCGATATTCCGATTGTCCCAATCAGACTTGCCTATATTGCGCAAGTATGGGACATACAGCGGACCAGTGCCCGAACGTCGCAGCACCCATTGAGAGTCAGGTGTACCACACAACCGTGTTAACCCTAGATAATTGTCCAAAGTGTGAGCATGTACGGCAATATCTGGGAAACCTAGCAGCAGGGTACCATAATCGCCCCCCGGGCCCTGCACGCAATTAGAAGTGCGTAAGAGCTCTAGGGGGCAAGAAATACGGGTTGGTGAACCCGCGAGGTTGTTTGTTAAGAAGGACAAACACCTCACTGACTTTGCTGAACTGCTTTACGGAGAGCAAACAAACGTTCAGAAGGTAAGAGAGAATACCTCTGAACATCTGAATTTACCGAAATCTGCGTTACTTATGGTTAAGGCTGAGACTCCTTCCAAGCTAACTCCAACGTACGAAGCATCGAGCAAAGCAAATTTAGAACTTCCAGAGATCAAGAAAAACAAAGAGTCTTTCTGGTCTAAAGTACTCCGTCGGCAGGCGGTTAACCAACACAAACGGTTACTCAAAGAAATAGAAACGAGAGAAAAACTCTAAACCTATGTAACCCCACCAATGAGAACGACGATATTCGTTACTCATTGTTACCCCAATCTTCGATCAAATAAAAGAGTTTAAAACAGTCTAATGAGAGTAAAATGACTGTCTCTCTTGATCAGGTGATGAACAGTTCAAAATCGTTGCCGATTAGAACAGTTCAGGGGAGGCAGGAGCCGTCCCGAAGACGTCCAGAGAGACAAGATCGACTCCAGCTCTACTTGACAGTCAAGCCGCAGACATGGTTGCGGAAGTGCAATCCGAAAACCGTTTATTATTCTCGGTAAGACTTGGTGGCAAGGACTTTATAGCATTGTTCGACCCAGGAGCAATGGTTTCACTTATACGCGTTGACGTAGCGGAATGCTACAGGGATAAGTGGAAACCGGCCAAGGTAGTCGTGCGAGGTGTCGCAGGACCGGCACTGAAAGCCCTAGGTTTGTTAGATGTTCTATATGGAATTAAGGGATTACATGGCAACATCCAACTGAGAATAGTCGAGAGTATGGAACACTCGATGATTCTCGGTATGGTCTTCCTCCAACATTGGAACATCGAGGTTAAAATTGGCGATGCCCTTTGGCGCGTTGGCGCCGGAAAATGGTAGTCTTTTGTCAAGGATGGAATCCGAGACGGAGACACGAGGATTCTCGCAGAGTGTGCAGGTATAATCGAGATTAACGATGACTAGCGAGAGAGGGTAAGAAAGTTAGTAGAGAACTTATTACCACCACCAGGCGATGTGCATGGCTTTACTACGTTGATAGAACATCACGTGGAAGTAGATCCAGGTGCACGACCAGTACATCATAAACCAAGACGTATGTCGCCTAAAGTCCTCGAATTCGTCCAGCAAGAAGTCAGGAAAGTGTTTGAGAGAGAAATAATTGAACGGAGTGCAAGTGAATGGTCTGCCGCTCCGGTGATAGTTCGCAAAGACGAAGGTAGCTATCGTTTTTGTATAGACTTCCGAGATTTGAATGCGGTAACAAAATGTGACTCATATCCAATACCGAATATGGATTCGACACTGGATAAGTTACATAATGCCAAATTCATCTCTAAGATCGATCTTAAGAAAGCATATTTCAAAGTGTTAATGTCAGAAATTAGTCGATATTACACCGCCTTCGCTGTGCCTGGGTCTGGGTTGTGGCAGTTCACACGGATGCCGTTCGGACTGATGAATGCACCCATGTCATTTGCACGGTTGATCGATGCTCTATTTGGTCCCGAAGTTGAACCTCACGTTTTTGATTACCTGGACGATCTAATCGTTATAACCGAAATTTCCGAGGAACATTTAAAATGGTTGTGAAGAAAGAAGTGTCAGTTCTGTTGCTCCCCTACTGAAAATGTATGCGCAATTAATAGCGCAACTTTTGACGCAACTTTTGACGCAACTTTTTGCGCTACTTGTTACGTGTCTATATCGAGCCAAAAGTTGCGCCATAAATTGCGCTACTATATTGAAAATTTGAAAATATATATAAATTAATGAATCGGTACTTATGCCGACAAATTCTTACGGGAAATGGGAATTGTACTTACTTTGGGGGAATTATGCCGACGTCAGCATAATTCCACCGAAAATTCAACCATGTATCAGTACTTATGCCGACACACAAAAAATCGAAAAATTAGCTTTGTGAGCCCCGCTTTGACGTTATAATAGTAATGAAGGATTGAAGTTATAACGTCTTTCGAGATGCCGGAGGCCTCCGGCACTTCGAATGAGGTTATAACTTCAATCCTTCATTAATATTATAAGGCCAAAGTGTGCTTGTTTACCCGTGAGGGGTATTTAGGTATTTGGGTTATTGGTTTTTTATGCATTATTCTATCAATTAATATTCTCCCCCTTATATCTGAGTCGTTACATATGTTTTATAACCTCAAAACACCAAGATAACACGTAGCGTCACCATAAGTACCGATACTGATGTTTATATATATATATATAATTTTAAATTTCGGGTTTATGGCGCCCATGACAGAGAGGGATGATACGTACTTTAGTACGAGGAAGAGAGACCTTCGGGTTATAACGCCAGGGCTTCATAACCCGCCCACCCCCAACCAGTGGTTGGAAGTAGACAGAAGATCCAAATTTAACATGTCGGGCGTCATAAACCCCTATTGGGAAGTTTATATATATATAGATATAATTTTATAATAGAAAATGCCTTAAGATCTTTTTTATGTGATTTTCAATTACAATTTTTAACAGGAATTCAACTTTAAAAAATTTCTAATACTTTGATGAATGCAATCAAATAAAAAAAATGCATATCAATAAAGTTATATTTATTTTTTTAACTAAAAGCTCCAAATTTTGAAAGACAAGATTTTTGTTTTAAACTCTTACCTCGAGGTTTTTCCAAATTCAAGATGGCAGCATCTAAGATGATAATATATATAGAAGAAAATTTTTTGATATTTCGATATTATTCTATAAACAATGTTTTATGATGAATGTTTATCAACATTGGACATACGGCGTAGTTTTTACCATTTCAAGATGGCGGACCCAATATAGTGGCAAGAAATTTGGCAAATTCTTCGATTTTTATGAAACTCGATTTACAGGGATTTCTAGGATCGCTGATTACGAATTCGTTATAATAATTCGTTAGTTATTATTATTCGTTAATAGACTTCATTGTAGATGTTAATGATAAAGAAATAATTATTTGTCGGGTTATAAAAACAACTTTGAATCATTACTCAAGTATAATTCGGGACGTTGTAGCAGCAACGAAATTTGTATTAAAACAGAACAGATATGGAGAATATGCGTATTAATTGACATCGATGAACAAAAATACATTATACCAGTACCTAATAAATTGCACTATTAAATTATCTACATTGAATTTACTATTTATTAAAATTGTAAATTGTTTTATTTTTAATTAAGTTCTATGATTATTATTTAATGGCTGCCTTCCATCGAAAACATTTGTATTTAATTATAATATTTTATATACGGCCTTAATAAAACGTATTTTATATAAAAATATGCCTATTTCCTTAAATATCATCATAACATTTTATTTAAATATAAAAAGTAATAATATATATATTCTTTTTTCTTACTTTACATTATTTGTTTCTGAACAAAAGAACACAAACATTTTAAAAGTATATAACATAATCCAGTTGTGTTTTGCTCCTATAGTTTTCTTTAAATTAAGTTTATAGGTCGCTGATTTTACGTCGTTTAGCCAAGGAGTCACGTTTCCCAGCTCACATCGCATGAAAAGACACGTAATTCAGTAAGTTTTTTTTGTAATTTTGTTGTTTTGTTTATTTTAATATGTTCAATGAGGAATATTTACGACTATTTATTTCATGAGGAAAACCATGCTGCACATAAGTCATCATAACGGATCCGTAATCCGCGGCCCAAAAAACCTTTTAAACTAAATTTAACATAAATAGAACTTGTGGCCACCATATTGGTTTCTATGCTATTTTGAATATGTAAATAGAAACTAACAACGAATTTGTAACCAGCCACCTAGAAAACCCTTGTAAATCAATAATTCATAATCTAATTAGTAATCTAATTTCATAGAAATCCAACAATTTGCAAAATTTCTTGCCGCTATATTGGGTCCGCCATCTTGAATTTGTTAAAAGTGATAACGAATGTGTAATCAGCGTCCCAAGAAACCCCTGTAAATCAAATTTTATAGAAATTCAACAATTTGCAAAATTTTCTGCCGCTATATTGGGTTCGCCATCTTGAATTTGTAAAAACTGATCACGATTTCGTAATCAGCGATCCTAGAAATCCCTGTAAATCGAATTTCATAAAAATCGAAGAATTTGCCAAATTTCTTGCCGCTATATAGGGTCCGCCATCTTGAAATGGTAAAAACTACGCCGTATGTCCAATGTTGATAAACATTCATAATAAAACATTGTTTATAGAATAATATCGAAATATCAAAAAATTTTCTCCTATATATATTACCATCTTAGATGCTGCCATCTTGAATTTGGAAAACCTCGAGGTAAGAGTTTAAAACAAAAAATCTTGTCTTTCAAAATTTGGAGCTTTTAGTTGAAGAAATAAATATAACTTTATTAATATGCATTTTTTTCATTTGATTGCATTCATCAAAATATTAGAAATTTTTTAAACTTGGATTCCTATTAAAAATTGCAATTGAAAATCACATAAAAAAGATCTTAAGGCATTTTCTATTATAAAATTATATATATATATATTGTGACGCTGCACTGGGGATCAGGGTGCAGGTCAATTAGAGTCAACTATTTATTATAAATAAAACAAATATTTATTCTAATAAATAACTAAGTGAAAAGGTGGGCGCCAGCCGCGTTAACACGCGACGAATAACGATAACACGCGGGTTATCTTAACCGGACACTATATACAGAGCAGTACTCTCGCCGCACCGGGTTATGCTGTAAGGAGGGGAAGGGGAAGGAGGGGACCAGGATCTCGCACACACTAGTACGGGTACTCGGCGGTACCGTACGCAGCTAGAGTGAATAATTCACCAACCTTTATTGGAGGAATCGGCACTCGTCCCTCAATGGCGATGTCACTCTCTCTATCTCTCTCGCTAGCTACTTATTAATCTAGTCGGTAGTCGGCGGCTTCGCTACGCTGGCTATTATCCGTTTAGGACGGCGGACCGTAGAGCTCTGACTCTCGGCGTGCTCGAGAGTCCCGTGTTCGTACCGCGCGCCTGCGCAGTACGTACCCGTGCGCGGCACCTCGATCTCGCGTCGTGCGAGCGTGTCGAGTGCCGCAGTGTTCAGGCTGTATCGGTACGAATCGGCTGTATGGTGTTTGTTGACCTGGTGCAGTGTACCTCTCGGCGATGCTGTAGGACTTCCTCCTGGGTAATTATTACGTCGTTCCGTCTTGCTTATCTCAACTAATTGGTACGGCGTGAGTTTCAGGTACGAAGCTCACCCGCCGCTGCATTGCTGCCCGACGCCGCCTCGATCATCTCTCCACGACGACGACGTACCAGAACGACCGGTCCCAGGTCTTCAACTACTCCAGGTAATTCCTTCAGTGTTGGGGTCACGCTAGTGTGCGTGTTCAGGTGTTTAGTATTTTGCAAGGTCTGCTGTACACGTTGTTTGTGTACAGCAACCTAACCTCTTTGTCCTATACTGTTCCTTGTACAGCTGTAGTAATTATATACAGCTGTACATATCTTCCCTTGTCTTGTGTCTTCTTGGCTATGGCAATTTATCCTCTTCCTTGCTCCTTACCCTATTGCTGTGTTTTTGTTCTTATAAACATCTCTTTTACAGCTGTATCTTGCTTGGCGTTGGAGGTTCTTCGGCTTCCTGCCTGGGTACCATCTCATCGCCCTGACTGCTGCACTGTAGAGCTGAGGAGTGTCCTCTAGGCTCATTCCTCGACAGCCTCCCTTGATCCATCTATGCTGTTGAGTTAGTCCCGAAGGAGCCCTCCTGATTTCTATGCTCGCTCAGGACTTCCTCGCCAGGATCACCTAGTGCTTCTGCTGCATGTGTGTGATGCGCTTGGGGTGGGGTTATTAGGTTGTGAGGGTAGGTAGGACGTAGCTGATGTGCGGGTAGGTAGCTAGGGAAGAGTATATGGGTAGGTAGTATAGCTAGGGACTCGTTTAGCTTATCCGGGTAGGTAGGTGTTTGTCATGGGTTCAGTCGCTCGCTCTTGACATGTGCAAAGCACATTGTCACAACTCCCCCCCACCAAACCGAAATTACGCGGAAGTCGTAATTTCAATGAAATGCTAACAGTAATGCTAAGCTAAAAAAAAATATAAAATAACAAATGCTGCTAATTATTATTTTGCTTAAAATTTTCTATGCTTATGATGCTAAAGTTGGTGGGGGTAATTACGCTTGCTTACTTAAAAATATGCAAATAGCCGGCGCTATTTGTACGGGGTATAAGTGTATAGTCTCTTTGACTAGCTGCTTGGCTGGACATCTGTGTATGTATACGCGCTGTATAGTGTATAACATTTTAGCTGCTTTTCCATAATTTAAAATTACTTAATATATAACGACGACTGGCCCCAATACATAAAATATACATAATAATATAGAATATTCGCATTTGTTTGAGAGCTCTATCCCTACTCGCGATACTCTCATACCTCATACTTACATAAATGGCAGTCATACTCATTCTGTTATATAATTTAATATATAATTTAGGAATTAATAAAAAATAATAAAATAATAAACATGAAATAATATAAAATACAAAAAGAAAATTAATAAGGTGTGGTGGATTATTACCTTCTGCTGCTTGTGGGTTCCTTGTTTTAAACTCTTTCTTTTACCGATTCATTTAATCATTACATACAATTTAAATTATTTGCTCTGCTTTCCTCACCACCCTTATTGTTTGGGAAAATTGCAAAAGTGGGTTCATAACATTTAAACTTTGACTTAATAATGTAACGGGGAAAAGGGAAAAAGAAAAAAAAAATTTATTTGATCTTTCTGGGTCTACCTCGTTTTCGAGGTGGGTTATTGCTACTCGGGTTGTTTTGCTGTATATTTTGTGCTATTGGACGCTGCGAAGGGGGAGAATGCATTTTAGGTGGGATAACGTTTCTAGGAGGGATATAACGCTTAAGATCATTTACATAGACTTTGACCCTTCGCTTAGTATCTTCGTCTTCAACAATATAATAGTTTGCCGAAACTACTTCTACTACTCTCGCGGGGCCTATGTTTATTGGTGCCATTTTTGCTGTAAAATGATTATCTTTTGAGGACAATACCCTATTGCGTCGACATACTCGATCGCCAACATGGTATTGTACTAATCTGCGTCCTTTATTGTAGTGTCTAGCTTGTCTAGCCACTGCTGTGTCTATATGTCTTCTAACAAGATCATATATTGCTGGAAGTCTATGTAATCTTTCGATCCACGCTGCTGTATTTGGTGCTGAAGGGGGGTCTGAGGACTCTAGGTGCTTTCTTATAAGGGCTGTTGGGATAGGGTTTCTGCCGAAATTTAAAAATGCTGGGCTGTATTTAGTTGTAGAGTGGACGACTGTATTGAGAGCGAAGCAGAACTCTCCTAAATGTCGATCCCACTCCCGATGATCTTCCTCAATGAAGCTGTTTATCATCGGTTTCAGGTTTCTATTTACCCTTTCTACAGGGTTAGCTTGTGCGAAATAGGGCGGAATTAATGACTGTATAATTCCGTACTGCTGTAATTTCTCTGCAACTTGGCGATTTGCGAATTCTGTCCCATTGTCCGAAATTAGGTATTTGGGACAACCCCATCGGTTAATGACTAACTCATCGAACGCTTGGAGTACGCTTTTTGCGTCGGCTCGTCTCAACGCTTTCATTTCGACATAACGGGTAAATAAGTCCTCAAAGACTATTATGTACCTGAAACCTTGCTTTGATGGAGGTTTCGGTCCCATTATGTCGACTGCTACTACTGTCCAAGGTCCATCTATGTTCCTGCCTTCCATTATTCCTGCTGGAGCCTGCTGATTGCTCTTGTGAGCTTGACACTCTTGACAAGCTCTCACATAATTGCAGGTATCATAGTATATCCCTGGCCAGTAGTAGTAGGTGGCTAACCTTGCATAGGTTTTGTCATTTCCCAAATGACCGGCTTGCGGGGTGTAGTGCGCTTCATAGAGAGCTTTCTCTCTATCAGCTGCTGGCAGTATTAACTTCCAAGCATCTAGGTCGGGGACTAATGGGTCTACCAGGGGATTGGGACGGTGTGCGTATAAAAGGTTGTCTTTTATACATAAATCAGGGTATTTTTGGGGAGATTTTATTACTGCTTGGATCTTCATTTGGTACCAAGGATCGCTTGTATTAATTGTGGCTGTAGCTGCTAATGCTGTATCTTCATATGCTCTTGAAAGTGCGTCAGGTACCTTATGGTATGCTCCTTTCCTGTGCACAAATTTAAATTTATAATTTTGCAGGATTGTGTTCCATCGAGCCAATCTGCCTGTCGGATCCTTGATGTTGTGAAGCCAGAGAAGGCTGTGGTGGTCTGTTACCACGGTAAATTCTTCACCTTGAAGGTAACCTTTTAGTCTTTCAATCGACCACAATACTGCCAAACACTCCTTCTCTGTCACCGTATAATTACGTTCCGCTTTACTCAGTGTACGGCTAACGTAATATATAGGGTGTTCTTCACCATCTATTTCCTGGGTAAGCACACCGGCTATAGCGTAGTCGTTAGCATCGGTTTGGAGGGTAAAGGGGAGGGAAAAATCGGGTCGGGCTAAAACAGGGGCTTGGGTAAGGGCTAGCTTCATTTTCTCGAATGCATCCTGCTGTTCCTGATGCCATTGCCATCTGACATCTTTTCGCGTTAAATAGTTTAACGGTGCTCTGTATTCAGCTAATTTCCCAATAAACCTTGAATACCAACCAATTAAGCCAGTAAAGCGTCTGAGTTGCTTTAAATTGGTTGGGGCTGGATACTCTAGTATCGGTCGTATCTTATCTACATTTGTTTTGAGGCCATCCTCATTAACAATGTATCCTAGATAAGTTACTTCTGCGCAGCAGAATTCGGACTTGTCTCTGTTTATTTGTAAGTTTACCTTTTTGAGGGCGGTTAGCACTATTCTTAACCATTTTAGGTGTTCCTCAAAGGTTTTGGCTGTAATTATAATATCGTCCAGATATGCGAATACGTTTGGTTCCCATTCTGGCTTTATAAGCTTGTCCATCATTTTCTGGAAAATCGCAGGTGCATTCGATAGGCCGTAGGGGACTCGGGTAAACTGAAATAATCCTTTACCGGGAAGTGAAAAGGCTGTAATTTCGCGGCTTTCTAGTGCTAGAGGGACTTGGTGGTAAGCTTGTGACAAATCAAGCTTACTTATGTAACGACTTTCTCTCAGCTGATCGAGAATGTCGTCCATATTCCGCATAGGGTATGCTATTTTCTTGGTTACAGCATTAACCTGCCGAAAATCTATGCAGAAGCGGTATTTTCCGTTTGCTTTCGGGACTACAATTGGGCAGCTGCACCACGGGCTTTCTGAAGGTTCTATTATGCCTTCTTTTAGCATTCTGTCAATTTCCTCGTATCCAGCCTGCAGCATCCTTGGCGAATAACGACGGTTTCGTTGACGAATAGGTTCGGCACCCTGCACATCAATTTTGTGGGAATCTAGGTTAGTTACACCTAGCGTTTTTGGTGTTGGGGGAATCATCTCATTTAATAGCTGCTGTAATCTCCTTTCTTGTTCTGCTGTAGCTCGTTTCAATCCTCCTATGCTTGCTAAGGCAGGTAAGCAACTCGGATCTTTGCCGTATGGATAAAAATGATGAATGATACCTTTATCAGTCCACCACGTATCGTTTTCATAGCATATATTCATGTTCGCTTTACGTTTAAAGTCGATACCTAATATGCAGTCGTAATGCAAGCCGTCTGCTACCTGAAACGGCATTATAATAGTTTCACCATCTATTTCCATGGTTACATCTATTATACCTTGTATTGGTACTGCTGTACCATCTGCTACTTTAACGGCTGAATTGCTGGATTGTCTCAATTTATGCTGTAACATTCTACTCATTCCTCGCCCAATGAATGAGTGTACCGACCCATCGTCAAGTAAAGCTGTAAGTTTCTGTCCATTTAATTCTATGTTAAAGAAGTGACGGGGATCGATTCCGGGTATTTGCTGTATTAGGGAATTATTTGCTGCTACGTGGGAGGGTATTGACCCTTTTGGGTGTTTGGGTGAGGAAATACGGGTCTCTATTTCCTCTGGCTGTAGTTTCCCTGGTTTCTGTTTTTATTACAGTTGCAATATTTGTAGCTGATTCCTTGTTTTCCGCAACTTCCGCAGCTTAAAGGGACTGGGCATTCTGCTACCCAATGTCCAAGTTTTCCACATCTAAAACAAGGCTCTTTAAATTTCCTTGGATTTATAGGTCTTTGTTCTTCGTTATTTGGCGTGCTGAATTTATTTGGCTTGAATTCCTGCTTTTTTGGTGATTCAGGCCTTTGTTTAGTTTCCTGCTCTCGTTGCCAATAGCTGCTACTTTTGTTATTCTTTACAGCTTCGCTGTACTGCTGCTTCGACTCTTGCTTGGGAGGTGCTGTATATTTTCTTGCTGCTTGGGGGCTGTTCTGCTTCAAAGGGTATTGGTGCTGTATTTTCTTTTGTGGGTGGGTGGCTATGGGCGCTATTGACTTTGGGGGTTCTACAATATCTTCTGTTTGACCTGAGGAGACTGCTGCTAATTTACGGCTTTTTGTTTGCATAGGGTCGATATATGCATATTTCGCTAAGCCATAATTTTGGATTACTGGTGGAGGTCTGTACGTTTCGTCCATTAAACGTCTTGCTTCCTCCTTTTTACCTAGTCTCTGCAGCTGTGTAAAACTATCGAAATGATGTCTTTCGATTCTAGTTCTATAACTAGGGTGCAGGTTGCGGTATGCTCTATCCAGCTGCTCGGTTTGAGGCATTTGCGGCTTGATTTGATCCAACATACCTCGTAGCTTAGTGAGGTATGTGGAGATATCCTCATTCGGTCCCTGTGTCCGATTTTCAATAGCTTGTTTCAGCTGGCTCTGCGTTTCCTCAGTCCCATATTGAAGTCTCAGCGCATCTACAAAATCTAGATAATCTTTCCAGCTACTTTTCTCACGTCTAAACCACTCCCACGCGTCATCATCTAACACTGATGGCAACGCTTTAAATATATCCTGAGTTGAGAGACCATAACTTTCTCTACATTCCTCAAGATTCGATAAGAATGCCTCCGGGTCATTCTTTTTAGCTCCTTTGAATTGGATGTGGTGACGCGAGAATATCTGTGCTGTTCTTTTCTCCCGTATAAAGGTAGCATCTTCTAAGCAGGTTTCGTACGAACGGCTGTATCTGAATGCTGGGTTAAACGTACTTTGCTGTGGCTGTATGTGTGGGTTAGCTGGGATTGAGTACGTTTCGTTGCTTTCCTGGTGCACTGGCGATTTGCTTTGCTGTCTAGTTTGCTGCTCGATATTTTGCTGATTGCTGTGTATTTCTATTAATTTGCTGTATAATTGCTGCATTTGCTGTATTTGCTGCTCCAATCGCCTGTATTGTTCATCGTATTTATTTTCGAGCTCTTTTTCATTATTATGTGTCTTTTCTTTTGGGACGTTGGGTTCAATAACTCCATCGTCCTCCCAATGGACACTCTGTACATTCCTATGTACATTGCTCAAGTGTGTGCTGCTTGTGGGGTTATGTTTGTTTCCGCGTGCCTGATTGACTCTTGACTCCTGGGTCGCTAATTCGGGTTCTATATTGCTGTGCTGTGGCGTATTTGTTCGGCTTACTATTCTAGGTACGAGTGCAATAGGGGAAAAAGGGCTTGTGCTTACTGGGCTAAAAGCTGAGGGTTGGATAGTTTGGGTCGATCTAGGACGGGTGTCTGTATAAATATTCGTACTGTATGTGGTAACTGGAGCTGTATATTGGGTAAATGGGTTATCTATGAGGTCTGGGTTTGTGGGAGATGAAGGGGCTAATGTGTGGATGGGGTAATAGGAAGTCGAATTTATGCTCAACTGCGTCGTTGTTAAGCTTGGGACTGTATGCGTTAATTCCATCATCGAATTATCGCATACTGGTGACGGTAGACTCAATCTATATGCTGTAGATTGTGCCTGAGGACGAATTTCTGCGCTGCTTCTCCTTAAATTTTCAAAATTTAACCGCTGCATATTTTCTCTCGCGTTGCTGTTCTCCCTTACAGCCGATTGCATTTCCGTTCCATTTTCCATAACTGGTAATGATAATAAATTCTCATTACTTATGGAAATTGGATCTCGATACTGTCCTCTCGATTGTCCGGTTGGCAATTGAATGTACAGCATCCGTCTTGAGTTACAACTTCTTGCTGGGGCTGTATCTATAGTGATAGTGGGGATATTTCCTCTTTCCGATTGCGTAAGGGATAAATCTGTATCAATAATCGGGTTAGCCTCGTCTACTGCTGCATTCCAGTCAGCAGACGATGGTCCGAAATTACGTCTAATTTCGTACCTAGCTAACCTATCTCTAATAATTTTGCTATCTGCGTCTATGTTTATTCCGACTTTGCTCGCGTATACCGAGATTCTACCATCACTGGTATTGTTTATGCTGCGTCTTATTACACCAGCGCCTACCGCTGGTTGTAACACAGATAAATCTTCTCCCAAAATCAAATCCAGGTCATCACCGTTGTGAGACATTTTGATTAATTTATGCAGCTTATTTGTATTAAATACTTAAATAATTATTTTATTTATAGCTCTCTTTAGCTCGATTGCCGTGAAATATCTTAGCTCTTGTTTAATTATCTTAACTTAAATTAAACATGCCAAGCAAAAGTCCAAAAAAAAAAAATAAAATACCAATGAAAGAAAGAAAAAAATAATTTTCACGCTAAGCTAATTAAATTAAATTCACTTTCACTAAGCAATCCACAACAGCAAAAAAAAATTAAACAAGCTTGCTTTATTATCGGCTGGGCAGTATAGCAAATAAATACAGCGGGAAATATGTATATATATATGGGTTCAATTATTATTTTGTATCTTATACAGCTTATTAT
The DNA here is from genome assembly GCA_026168455.1 of Theocolax elegans. Lineage (NCBI taxonomy): Eukaryota > Metazoa > Arthropoda > Insecta > Hymenoptera > Cerocephalidae > Theocolax > Theocolax elegans. Next base: position 47,568,138 of record CM047428.1, on the reverse strand, counting down.
TCTGGGAAATTAATATATACAGCTTTTACTATACCCCAAAATATTCCTTAAATCTTTAATATTAATAATATTATAATCAATCAATATTGGGGTATATGTGCAAGGGACGTGCAAATTATGCTTATAAAAATAAAATATACACTGGGTTAGGCAGGCAGCAAATAACCATAAACAAAAATTATGCAGTATTATTTTTGTAACTATTATTATGGGAAGCAATGAGGGAGAAATTAAATTTTTGTTGCAATGGGTATAGCAGGTTAAGCAAATTTTAATTATTTATTATTTATTCAGCTAACAATAAATAACTAGCAAAATGTGTGATTTAATTCACTAAGCATTAATTGTATATGAACAAGCAGAAAAACCAATTTAATCAAACGTGATAATAGCAAGCACAATATTAAATATCATTAATATATTATATATATAGCCAATGAAAATTAATATGCTTAAGAAAATATATTAATAATGCTCAAAGCAGCTTAAATTATTATTATAATTACAAAATGCAAATGTAATTTTAAAAGAAAATTAATAAAATATTATTTCCTTATTGAAGCACTTACAAAAAAAATGAATACTCGGTTAATATAGCTGTATGGGTTAATATTGCTGTATGGGTTAAGAGGAGAGGGAAAATGAATTATCTATATTTTTATTAACCAGCGTACCCACAAAAAAAAACAACTATACATAACCAAGTATGAAAAGCAGTGCAAATAATATTTTAAGAGAAAGAAAAACAAAATTATTATTTCAGTGCACGTGCTCAATTAATATAATATTCAAAATGGCCGTCAAAATGGCCGACCGGTTCTTCCGGTGTGTGCGAGCTTGCTGAGGAAAAGGAATGGAAGGGCAATATGGCCGCTTATTTGCGTCGCGCTTCGACGCTCACAATATTTTTATTTCCTCGCTCTTAACTATAAAAGAACACACAATATATATACGCCACTTTTGCAAAATTATTAATTAACTAGATCCCTTAAAACAAGCCACGTTGGGCGCCAATGTGACGCTGCACTGGGGATCAGGGTGCAGGTCAATTAGAGTCAACTATTTATTATAAATAAAACAAATATTTATTCTAATAAATAACTAAGTGAAAAGGTGGGCGCCAGCCGCGTTAACACGCGACGAATAACGATAACACGCGGGTTATCTTAACCGGACACTATATACAGAGCAGTACTCTCGCCGCACCGGGTTATGCTGTAAGGAGGGGAAGGGGAAGGAGGGGACCAGGATCTCGCACACACTAGTACGGGTACTCGGCGGTACCGTACGCAGCTAGAGTGAATAATTCACCAACCTTTATTGGAGGAATCGGCACTCGTCCCTCAATGGCGATGTCACTCTCTCTATCTCTCTCGCTAGCTACTTATTAATCTAGTCGGTAGTCGGCGGCTTCGCTACGCTGGCTATTATCCGTTTAGGACGGCGGACCGTAGAGCTCTGACTCTCGGCGTGCTCGAGAGTCCCGTGTTCGTACCGCGCGCCTGCGCAGTACGTACCCGTGCGCGGCACCTCGATCTCGCGTCGTGCGAGCGTGTCGAGTGCCGCAGTGTTCAGGCTGTATCGGTACGAATCGGCTGTATGGTGTTTGTTGACCTGGTGCAGTGTACCTCTCGGCGATGCTGTAGGACTTCCTCCTGGGTAATTATTACGTCGTTCCGTCTTGCTTATCTCAACTAATTGGTACGGCGTGAGTTTCAGGTACGAAGCTCACCCGCCGCTGCATTGCTGCCCGACGCCGCCTCGATCATCTCTCCACGACGACGACGTACCAGAACGACCGGTCCCAGGTCTTCAACTACTCCAGGTAATTCCTTCAGTGTTGGGGTCACGCTAGTGTGCGTGTTCAGGTGTTTAGTATTTTGCAAGGTCTGCTGTACACGTTGTTTGTGTACAGCAACCTAACCTCTTTGTCCTATACTGTTCCTTGTACAGCTGTAGTAATTATATACAGCTGTACATATCTTCCCTTGTCTTGTGTCTTCTTGGCTATGGCAATTTATCCTCTTCCTTGCTCCTTACCCTATTGCTGTGTTTTTGTTCTTATAAACATCTCTTTTACAGCTGTATCTTGCTTGGCGTTGGAGGTTCTTCGGCTTCCTGCCTGGGTACCATCTCATCGCCCTGACTGCTGCACTGTAGAGCTGAGGAGTGTCCTCTAGGCTCATTCCTCGACAGCCTCCCTTGATCCATCTATGCTGTTGAGTTAGTCCCGAAGGAGCCCTCCTGATTTCTATGCTCGCTCAGGACTTCCTCGCCAGGATCACCTAGTGCTTCTGCTGCATGTGTGTGATGCGCTTGGGGTGGGGTTATTAGGTTGTGAGGGTAGGTAGGACGTAGCTGATGTGCGGGTAGGTAGCTAGGGAAGAGTATATGGGTAGGTAGTATAGCTAGGGACTCGTTTAGCTTATCCGGGTAGGTAGGTGTTTGTCATGGGTTCAGTCGCTCGCTCTTGACATGTGCAAAGCACATTGTCACAATATATATATATATATATATATATATGGGCTATTTCACGTCAAGTGGTACGATGAAAATTTTAAATCGCTCCAAAATTTGAAAATAGGCTGGAAATATCTTCCAGAAGATAGAAAAAAAATTTTATTTGTTAAAAATAATTTGCCTGAGAGTTATTCCACCATAAAAAATGGAAATTTTTCAATTGTTTAGGAAAATTTTTATTTTTAAAGCCATTTATCTCAAAATCTATTGATTTTTTTGAAGAAACATTGTAAACAACTTTTGTTCAAAATAATCTTTAGAACTTATCTACCTAGGTTACAATTCTTAATTTTAAAATCTCGAAGAGATAGAACGCCCGGAAATATTGAATAGCAAAAAAAGGCGACCACGCCACGATTTTGATCTAACACCGCTCAAAAGATCACATTTTTCGAGAACTTTCGAATGGCTTGAGTTAGATTATTGGCCAAGATTGCTGGTGTAAGTTATGCCTCATAAACCTTATGAAATCACTAATTTTCATGTATTTTAGGGCATAACCTACAACAGCGGTCTTGGCCAATAATCTAGCCACCGCCATTCGAAAGCTCTCGAAAAATGTGATCTTTTGAGCGGTGTTAGATCAAAATCGATTGTGGCGTGGTCGCCTTTTTTTGATATTCAATATTTCCGGGCACAGAGGGGTACAGAGTTCGTCAATAATAAGTTGACACAGATGCTTGAGGATTACGGGATGAAACAGATCACGACTCGTCCTTACCGACCACAAGCCAACCCCGTCGAGCGTACAAATAGGACATTAAAGACGATGATCGAGCCTTTGTGGATTCCGATCATCGTAGCTGGGATGAACATCTACATTAATTCCGTCATGCTAATAATACAGCAACGCAATCAAGTACGAAGGTATCTCCAGCTCTCCTCAATTTTGGGCGTCATCCTCAACCTGTAAAGAGTCTGCGCAGAGAGGTTGATAAGAGGGAATTTAAAATTCCTATCGATCCCGAGATGTGGATGGATCGACTCAAACGTCTTGATGCCCTTCGAGATCTAGTGCGGAAATACATAGATGAAGAGCAGAGACGTTAAGAGAAAGTCTATAACAAAAATAGACGCGTGGCTTCCTTCCAAGTAGGCGATTTAGTCATGAGGAAGTGTAGAACGTTATCGCACGGGGCCAAAGGTATTTCGGCCTATTTGGCGCCTAAGTACGACGGACTCTTCGAAGTCAAGGAGATACGATCACCAGTAGTTTTAAGACTTGAGGAGCCTGGACGGAAAAGATCTGAAATACACGTATCCGATTTAAAGAGATACGTTCCGCCAAGGAGAAAATCCTAGGTTAGCGATGATCGACTCGCCACGAAAAATTAGAGCGACTACCATCGAGGACGACGGGAAACCGAGCCGACTCCACCGGCCAGCAATCGTCGGGGCGCCAACGCACACCAGGGCCAATGGACAAGCCAGCCCGATAAGTACCCGACGTCAGTCGGTATATATTTAGGTGTGTTGTGTGAGTGTGCACGTATGTTTGTTCGGTAGCACACCGGTGCTACCAAAATCGAATAGGTATTGCGCGGGGCGAGCACGGGGGCAGCCCCTGCTTGCCGCGTATATATCACGCGACCGGGAGAACGCCCCGTTAATTATTGTCGGGCACCTCCGCGTAAATTCTTGAATAAATACTTATTTATTTTACTTTAATATAACGATCGCGTTATTATTTTAATTATAATTAACCCGCAATCATTCCGATTCCCGATTTTCCCGCCACGTGTGTCGGTACGTAGGAGATCGTCTTATCTCCGCTACCGTGTCCCGACGGGTTAACTTATTAACCCACGACGACGATACAGACGCGTTCTTCGGGCCATCGTCCCTGTATAAAATAATAAATAAATTGTAACTGGTATTAGGACGAAATATACCACGTTACAATATATATATTAGTGCGTGTATAATATTAAGCTCCATAAAAAGTTTCTGCAATTGAAATTACTGAAATCAAAATAGGAACGGCAAGTATTTTATAGATATCAACAGATATTTTTTATTTATTTATTACAGTTTCACTTTCAATAATTTTATTACTCATTATTAAATATTCCACGTTGAATTTGTGCCTCTAGACAGTACTTTATATAAAACACCTTCTACGAAGGTGTCAACATTCGCAAGTATGGTTTCCAATCACACTTTCAAAAATGTTATCTGATAAAAAAATCTTTAATTATTACTCCCATCCTATTTCTACTTATATTTTGCTTAAACTCCATAAAAAGTTTCTGCAATAGAAGGTACTGCAATCAAATATCGACAAGTAATTTTAATTAAATATTTATATATTTTTTTTGTTTAAACTCCATAAATGTTCTGCAATAGAAAGTACTGAAATCAAAGCGGAATAATCGATAAGTATTTTTTACGATACCATATATTGTATTTTAATTAAAATTTATATATATTGCTTAAACTCCTTAAAAAGTTTCTGCAATTGAAAGTATTGAAATCAAAGCAGAATAATCGACAAGTATTTTTTACGATACCATACAATGTATTTTTTTTAATTAAACTTTTATATATTTTGTTTAAACTCTATAATAGTTTGTATTAATTTCCACAAAACTGATAAATAGGAAACTTCTTTTTTTTATTCTCTTTAAATAAACAATGTCTATCCTTCCCGTGCTTTACATCAATAGATAAACAATTTTATAGAATAATAATAATTTATTTGTGCAAAATGAATTTCTGCATAACTAATAGAAAGTAATTTCTCTCTTTTTTATGCTCTTTAAATAAAATAATACTTGCACCACCATTGATTAAGTATTTCGGTCGAGTTATTTTTGACCTACTAATATCCTATTATATCGATGATAATTAATAGGTTATCGTGTAAAATAATATGGTCAAATATAGCATTCTAATATTTTACATCTAAACTAAAATGTATTTTCAATATATTATGAATTAAACTGTGTAAAAACATTCTACAATTGAAAGCGCTAAAATCAAAGTAGAAGCGATAAGTATTTTGAACCATGCCATAGATATATTTTAAATATATTTTAAATAAACATTTTTATACTTATATTTATTAGTATAACTTCGTAAAAAATTTCTGTAATTGGAAGCATTGAAATCAAAATAGAAGTGACAAATATTGCGCCATGTTTACGCCATGCATAAACTATATGGTAAGACATTCATGTTTATCAAAGAAGCTATAATAATATATAAGTTATTTTGATGATTCAAGGTTACTTATTCGATAAATTAACAACAATTTGAAAAAATTGAATAATCTTTCCCTTAGTTTGTCCAGTTAATAGACATCCAAGTAGAGGTTTCACCCCCCCCCCCCCCCTAAGTATGAATAAAACTAATCTACAACTTCATCCGAACAACCGACTGCCCGCAACTTTCGAACGAGTGTACCGTGCGAAAGCCTGTATATAAATGGTATATAAATACCTGGCATATAATTAAAAAATTGATAACATATTTAGGTATTTGTAATAGCGTAAACATGTTAAAATCACACTTTATATCAAATTTATGCGGTTGAAATAAGCTTTAACTGCATTGAAACATTCACCTAATTTCAGTAAAAGCAATCACTGCTAATTGATATTAGCGCGTAGCATTCTCGTAAAATACTTATTTCTGTTTTTATTGACAGCACAATATACAAATAGTGTGTGAACTACAGATATAATAAGTAAATTTTCGAATAATGTATTTAATAAGTGTAGCATTATTTTTTAATTTTGAAGCAATTTTTTATTGAAAATTGAATAAAATAAAACAATATGCAAAACTATAGTTAGTAAATGTGTTTAAAATTAAAATCTAAAGTATTTCAATATCTATAAGCAAAATTAGAAAAGAAGCCAAATTTTTTGAACATTTTTCTTAAATCATTTTTTGTTGTTCCTGGATTTGTGCAATTAAATTGCCAGCAGAAATTACGGTCCACATATTTACAAATCTCTAACGTTTATAAAACCCTGGTTTTAAATTTTATTTTCTACTCAGATTTGTCAAAATGGCGGTTTTTGTGAATTAATATTATTTAAACTTCATGATTTTTTTTCGAAAAGAATTATATTTACGAAAATTGACCAAGAACAAAAAATGCTTAGAATTATTAATCAAGATTATTATACTACTCATAGAATGCATATAAAATATACGGAAGATTTTGAGCCAATTTTAAATTTTTTGATAATTGGCTCTCCGTGAGTCCTTTTGCCTCTCACCTCTAAATATTTGACTTTACGATAAAGTCTCTTTTGTAGCTACACATAAAGGAATATCACAATCAGAGCACATGTATTTTGTTCGACTAGTAATCTTACGTAAAGCACACAAGTGACACCTTCGACTTGTAGCAAACCTTGGAAAATGACGACCAACCAATCGAGTAGGAGGGCTACCAAGACGAGAAATGCTATCATTAGTATTATCCAATTTCCATAATGATCTAACAACCGATATTCGGAATGAACAAAAGGGCATTGGTCCTTCATTTTTCATTTTATATAAAGAATGAGCATTAGATAAACTTAGATCAATAAGATGGAAAAATAACTTGCGATACCACTTCATTGTTTTTGTAACTGTTTCGGTTATAGACAATTTTCTATCTACATTGTCAACACCATCCATATTTTGGTTGTATTCATGGATGCAACATGGTTTTATAATATCCTCATTGGTTTGATAGTGTTTTTTACCAGTGGTAGAGAACTCAGGTTCGTGCACAGTTGTAAGCATGCAAACACTACGCTTATTTTTCCAACTGATTGTCATTCACAAATTATTATGAGCAACTTGAACTTTACCTCTAATTTATTTTCTAATTTTAGCATTCCTTTTCTATTTGTTCTTACCGTGCGACACAATTCTGTATCGCGATGATGCAAAAATTCTGCCAATATGGGAGATGTATACCAGTTATGTATGTATGTTACATGACCCTTGCAAAAATAAGGTTGTAAGAAATGAGCGACAATATCTCCAGTAGCACCCAAATCAAACTTTTGATAATCAGTATCAGCGCCAGTGCAGGCAATAAAACCCAAAATGAATCCAGTCTCACAGTCTACTAATTCAAAAAGTTTGATGCCAAACCGATATACTTTCAAAGGAATATACTGTTTGAATCGAAGCCTGCCTTTCCATAATACTAGGCTTTCATCTATGCACAAATTTTTCCCTGGAATAAAGACTGTTGAGAATTTACTTTATATATAGTCTACTATTAGTTTTATTTTCACTAAAGGATAGTGAGCGATTTCCGAGGTATCTTCATTATCATGAAAATGTAAATAGCGTAAGATTACAAGAAACCAGAGGCTATAAAGCAGAGGATCTTTAGACCAATAGTCTTTCAAGTCACATTTTCGAATATGGCCCATTAGAATTGAAAGGCTAAGAAAACATTCAAATTCATCTTTTGTAAGAGGAGACCAAGTTTTCTGATAGGATTGCCGATCTTCATGATTCTGACTTTCATAGCGATTCGTCTCATCTATAATTCTTTCAATCAGAAGGGAATCAAAAAAGTATTTAAAATAATTGATTGCTTTATTCCCCGATATAAAGATGTTAGGATTTATTTTAGAAGTACCTTGAAAATCTTTGATCATGGATAAAATTACGCGTTTTCAAAAATTTGAGTCTCATCATAATCATTTTCTACCAAATAAACTTCATGAATTTCCTCATTCTCCAAATCCTGTATTTTAAGTTCAGACTCGCCACTACTCCAAGTTTCAATTTCAGCCATTTTATCAAAAATAATTGCTTGTATATTTTTGACAACTTAGTAAATAAAGAGAGTGATGAAATAATAAGAATATTATGAATAAAAAATCTTCCGCAAGAAAAAATAACTGTGTTGATGTGCCAAGAAACTAATAGTAATAAATAGTTAAAATAATCACTATAAAAATGTGTTTCATCAAACGCAATACTATTTGTTTCGTATTCAAAGCATTAAAATATGTTGGTATACCAATTTTGAAATCAGAATACCGAATAAAAAATTTGAATTTGAAATCACTATTTCAAGGTCAAATGTACTTTTTACAATGATAACACTATGTTTCCTGTAATCAACATATAACATTACCCCCGAAACATTTGCAAAATAATATGATACCAAAGTGGTCGATATATCGACCAGTCCCGTCCTTAAAAGGTTAACTAAGAAGTGTAGTTATAATGGCACTACGGATCATCACAACAAACCTTCATCACCTGCCTATTGACCTCAAGTAACCCCGTCTATCACAGGTTACTCGAGGTCAAGGTCAAGTTTGTTGTGACAATTCATCGTGACGTTATATATATATATATATATGGAGAGAGAGAGAGATAATTTAAAAATAGGTCTTACCTTTACTTTTTCTCGATCCTTGCTCCCTAAGGTATTCACTATATTACTGACATAAATAACACTACATCCAACTTGTTGAAAAAAAATAATGAAAAAACAAATTGGTTTATAATACTGTAACAATTTAGTAAGCTTAGTCACTACTTAATACCTATAAATTGTTTTAATACACTGTAGTATATGTTATATATATACACGTTAAATCACTATATCTTCCACTTGACAGTTTACGGGCTCTTCATTACAGTCTGGACATATTCAGAATCCACATTCTTCGCATCCTGGTTCTTTGTAAATAATAGTTTTTTTGCACGCATAACGAATTCTTCCAGGTAGGAAAAGACTTTATTTGGCAGAAATATAATATTATTAGAGAAATTTGAAGATCGAATATAACGCCACGATTTAAGAAAATGGAAACTTAATAGATTCTTATTACGTCCAAAAACACACAAGTTTCAAAAAAATAATATATTTACGCGTGAGAAAGTTACCTCTTGGGATTGAAATTACACGATCGTAGACATTTTGATATGAATTTAGTAAGACTAATAAATATCATCAAAATTAGAGGCGAGGAAGAGCGTGAGAAACACTTTCTGAGAAAGAGTTATCGATTATCGATCATCGAAATATCGATTCAATCAATTAGTGGCATATGCATATTTTCCTGTATTTTAAATACTTTATGTGGCGACGTATGAGAGAAAGCGATAGCATAAATATTTGCAGACATCCATTATCGATCACAAGATACCACAAGATAGTGGTTTTTTGTTTGTCTCCACCATTAACTTGGCGGAATCCTGTTCTCAGATTTCCTGAGTTGGGAGAGGGTGAGTGACTCGGCCCCCAATTCCGAGAGTTCGATTTTTACCTCCTGCGATAGTGGAGGAAGAGGATTGCCACTAGTGCGCCTCGAAGTCGTGTTGTTTCGCTGAGCCTGTGTTGGCGATCAACTGTCCGACATGCTATATGTTTGATACACTACACGCTTAGGTATTGAACACATGCCATTGGCGGCTATACAATTCATCAGAGCAACCGCGGTCATGGAAGACCTTACTCCAGACCGCAACCGCCGAGATGTCTCACAGAGGTGTGTTATCGAATGACGGAAAGCCTTCCAGGCTTTTAAAAGTATTTCTCCCGACGTTTCCTTACGTAGGTTCGATACACCATAAACTCGCACGAGAAGGCATTAAGAGCGTCAAGCTCCGAGCCTGATCATGCCGACTACACTATTGTTGAAAGTGAGTGTAGTCGAAAACCCACTTGGCCGGACTCTTTTACATTGTTCCGGCTCGGTGTATACCGGGGTGGGAACAGCCTAAAAATGCCTTCGAAAATCATTGTGGAGTTCAACGTACCTTAAGGACTCAACTCAGTCTCTGGCAAGCCAAAGCAGGAGATCAACTGAGGGGAAATTCCTTAGGAATACGTTCCACACGCCTCGAAAGGGCGAAACCAGCATTGTGCAGAAAGTTGTTTCTTGAAAATGGTCCAGGTAACTCGGGTTTACTCGGGTAGATAATAAATTTCCGCCTATCGCCTAGCAAGTGATGGGTCCACCACTGTGGGTAAAGGGCCTCGGCCGGAGTCATAGCAGCTCCCAAAAGCAATGAACCTCCGAAGCACAATGCAGGGTTTGCGACGAGAGCCCTTGCTATAAGCAATACGCCGTGCTCTCGCGCTTAACATCTCGCGGAGCAAGCAGGATTAAGGGACTGCTCCCCACTACTATACCGACGAACGAGAGACACCTAGCGGCCGTCAACGGGTATATATAGCGGCGCGCGGACCAGAACGGGCAGTCGGCTTGGCGCAGTGGCCCGAGCAGGAGCACTCCCTCTCTACCTCGGTTCACCAGGTTGAGAGCGCGATCCTCTCGGGGGCTAAGACAAGCTCGAGTCCTGACCGTACCCTCGGTTCTCCAGAGTACGTCAGTAATAACCCGACTCGGTTCTCCCACTGGTTCACCGTGGGCGAAACGAGGAAGGTGCTTGGCCCCGCGACCGCGTACGTGCCCCCGCGACACCGTAACCGCGAAAGCAATAGACGACTCTCCTCGGTTCACCAGGATAGTCGTCTGCGAAACTTGCTCCTTTGGCTATCGGCGCACCATAGTGGAGGGAGGCAAGTCGACACCGTTGTACACACCTAGCCAGTTTCGTTTTAGCGTTTGGGTCGATAACCCTCTTGGTTCTCCAGAGGATTATCGACACCACCGAGATTTTCTGCCCTATCGACGATCGAGTCGCTCTCGTCGAGGGGTAACCGCGTCATTAGTATATTGTAACCTTGTATTCCGTATTAGTAATTATATTGCTTGGCTAGCATATCACACATATATTGTATATACACAGTCATAACACGCATGCGAATAGATTTATGTGACTAACGAGACTCTTCTTGTATTCATTTGTTGCAGAGACATAAGGACGAGCGGGTTATAATTTAGTTAAACGAATAATAAATACTCATTTAGAAATAAAAAGTGTTGGTCTTTACTCAACCCCACCCTGGTTTCCTTACTTGGCAAAATCCCTCGGTTACAGGTTGAACAACGTACTTCCAAAAGTATCTTTAAAGCCGAGAATTAGTAGGTTCGCCGAAGTATCTCGTCGAATTGATCCTTTCGATTTTCAGTTGTGAGTTAGTATACTCGTCTGGAAAACGTCTCGAAGCATTGTCCTCTCCGAACAGGACTTATACCTTCGGGTATATAAAGTACCTTTTACACCCGGCCGGATGGCTGGGTTTTTCTATTTGAAGAAATTTGAAAGTGGCGGAGAGAACGAGGCTAGAAGACGAAATCACAGAAGAGTAGAAGTCCCGCATACTGACCCAGTTTAGCTATGTACAAGTAAAGAGTCCTAAAGACACTTGAAGCGTATCAAGGCTTTACCAGGACGGATGCTTAGTAAGTCTTTTTGAAGGGCAGACTGAAACGAATCCGGAAATTCGAATAGCATGGATGGACTAATGATGGGAGCTCCAATGATACGAGGAACCCAACGACGGTCTTGATGTGTGATCCAATAGCCTATGCAGTATGCCTTGGCTCTCCACGACTGACCACGTACCAGTTACCGATCATGACGATAAAGGCAGACAACCATACCTAGTCTTAATCTTGTAAATAATAAAACTGTCCTCGGACAGATAGACCTAAGAGTTCGAAATCTTGTATATAATCAGAACCGAGGCACGGCTAATCAAGCAAGTGTCCCGGGTGCGCAAACAGATTGGCCAGATGCCATGTAAATAGCTAGAGCCGGAGTCCAACTAATCAAGTTGTGACCCGGATGCGTAGAGAGATTGGCCATATGCCCTGTAAATATATAAATCAAATCAAATTAATCTGTATGCATCCAAAATGATTCGAAAGTGCATCGCTTGAGGTGTGGTACTCATATCAATCAATCAAAGGCAAAACAGCCAGAGACCACGCCAATGATATAAACCGCACATACAAGATTAAAGACGAGATTAAGATTATCATAAATTTCAATTAATCAAGAAAGCATGAGGATAACCATGCGTGTAAATATTGTACATAAAGTAGGAAACGGAAAAGTCTAGTTTATAAGCAAGTCTCGTCACGTCGAAGGAATCGACGTTTTTATCTCTCTGTAGGTTCACCCTCCGTTTATTTTCACAAATCTGTTTTGCGTTATATTTGCGATATATTTTATACTTTTTATATACATAAACTCACTCGAGGTCGAATTGCCAAAAGCACTTATCATACAAGAAAATGCCCCCTTCCACCAAGGTGAAGAAGGCGAGGGCCATGAGACAAATGAGACGAGGCATAGCCGAAGGTTCGCGTATCGAACGCGCGAACGCGAAACCGGCCGGCAAGTCCTCTCACGGTACCAAAGGAGTATTCCAAACCGACAGAAGCGCCCAAGAGCCACCAAACTCGAAGGCGGGACTGAAGGTGAGAATACTCCAATTGAACATGGGTAGATCGAGGGCCGTCACAGACGAAACTCGAATTCGAATGGCCAAAACAGGGATTGACCTCGCTCTAGTCCAGGAACCCTATGCGCCGAAAGGCACATTAACAGGGTTAGGACTTAGCTTTGGTACAATTACAGGTGCCAGGCCCGATCATACAACAGCGGCAGCTGTGATCCACAGCTCTGGCACCTTAACGTACACAAAGGTCTCCCAGTTTTGTTCTACCCATTGCGTCTGCTCCATGGTGAGCGGCGCATTTGGACATTTTTACGTGGTCAGCTTATACTGCCAATTCAGGGACTCGATAGAGAGACACCTAGTGCAGTTACGACACATTCTGTGCTCGCTGAAAGATCAAAAGATCTTAATAGCGATGGACGCGAATGCTAAGTCGTCCTGGTGGGGCTCGCCAGTAAATGACGGCATGGGTCGAGTTCTCGAGGACTTTGTTCTTGAGCATGACCTGACTGTTATGAATCGGGAGGGGCAACCGGCCACCTGCGTGAGCTCGAGAGGCAAAACCTTCATCGACGTAACGCAGGCGACCAAGAGCCTCAAACCTTTCGTTACGGGATGGTCAGTCGAAGATTGGTCTACGAGCAATCATAGACCAATCCATATCATTGTTGACTTCGAAAGGCAACCCGCACGTCTGCAAAGGGTACTAGAACCACGGTTCAATATCCGAAAGGCAGACTGGGAAGCCTTTCAAGAAGCCCTCAAGGCCGAAAAGTCGCGCCTCTCGGACATACCGATCAACTCTGAAGACGACGTCGATAAATACGTCGATGCGTTAGAAGAGACGATCATCAAGGCATGTAAGAAGGCGATCCCCATGAAGAGGAGATTTTCTAAATCGTCCCCATGGTGGAATCCAAAGCTGACACATCTCAGAGGTAAAGTCAAGCGTCTAGAACGCTTATGGCTAACCCAGAGCACAGAAAGCGGGACGACTGAGGCCAGGAAACAACGACGGCTCAAGAACACGCTCTCCCTCATGCGGAGAGCTAAGACCGAATACAAGTCCGAGATTACGAGGTCCAAAAAAGAGAGCTGGAAACAGTTCGTCAGCCGGGAAAGCGAGAAAGACGTATGGAGTCTTCCATACAGGCTCGCTTCAGGCAAAGTACGAACGATGAAGGCTTTCAACACTGTAACAGGAGCTAAAGGATCCACAACAACTTGGAAAGAGACATGTGACGCTCTACTAGACACTCTAGTGCCAGACGATGACGTATCGAAGGAGACAGACTATCACGCTGAAAAACGCAGAGCCTGTCTCGGAGGGCCAGACTCCCAGGAGACACCTCCCTTCACCCGGCTTGAAATATTTCAAGCAATCTTTGACAACAAGAACGGGAAGAGTCCAGGCACGGACAGAGTGGAAGTAGAAGTGCTCAAGAAGTCAATACCATTGCTAGACAAAATCGACAAATTGTTCAATGCCTGTTTGAGGTATGGTGTCTTCCCTAAGAGATGGAAGGAAGGAATGTTAATCACTCTTTTGAAATCGCCTGACAGAGATGAGCAGGAAATGAAGTCTTACAGACCGATTTGCCTGCTCAGCGTCATGGGTAAAACCCTTGAACGCCTCATAATAAATAGGCTTAAAGAACAGCAACAGGACGAGCCAGGGCCTACAGGTATCCAGACATCCGGAGATCAATTCGGATTCAAATCCGGATTGTCGACGGAGGATGCCATCATGAGGCTCAGGCAACTAGTCCAAAGTAGCGATAGTTCTTATGTGATGGCGTTCCCTCTAGACATCTCAGGGGCATTCGACAACTTGTGGTGGCCGAGTCTCCTCAGTGAGCTCAAGAGTCGAAAGCGCCCAGCAAGTCTGTTTAATTTGCACTCGAGTTACCTTCAGGACAGAGAAGTCTGCATCAGAGCAGACTTCGAAGAGGCCAGAAAGAAGGTGAGCAAAGGATGCCCGCAGAGATCGATTTTCGGCCCAAACGGCTGGAATCTCGACTATGACACCTTACTCAGAGAGCTGCACAGTAACGGGTTCAACGCAATAGCGTACGCCGACGACATAATCACCTTGGTCGAAGGCGAAACCCGTACGCAGCTCCGAGAACATGGACAGAGAATGATGGATATTGTCGAAACCTGGTGCGAACAACACAAACTGGACATATCGATCCCGAAATCGGGTATGATATTATTGAAAGGACGACTCGATGCTCGTAAACCCCCAAAGGTTCAACTGAAGGGGCAAACGATCAAAATGCTAAAAGATATGAAGTACCTTGGTGTAACCTTTCAGGAAAGGTTCGGAGTGACGAAGCACATCCAAATCATCGAATCAAAGTGGTACGACCTTCTTGGTCGCTTATCACAGATCTCTGGTGCGAATTGGGGGATGAAAAATAGATCCCTCAGCCTGGTGTACAAGTGCCTATTTACCCCCATAGTTGCGTATGCAGCTGCTGGGTGGTGGAGCGGTGTTGATACTGCCGGAAAGAAGAAGCTTGCATCTTTGCAAAGGCGGACTGTAATCTGGCTTTCGAAAGCGTATAACACCGTATCCCATGAGGCACTTCAGGTGATCTCTGCTGCCCTGCCCATCGACCTAGTGTTGAAGGAAAGAGTAGCTCATTACCACATCAGGCGGAGCAGATCCGTCCTCGTGAACGACGTGCGTATTGAAGTGGACCCCGACAGTAGAACATTGGAAAGTGACATCTCTGAAGCCAAAAGAAAAGTTCATAATGAACTTTTGAACGAGTGGCAGAAGAGATGGGACTCTACAGACAAGGGGTCTACCACGCGCAAGTTCATCCGCTCTGTACATGACAGGACTAGAAAGAGTTGGTTACGGCCGAACCACTACACATCGCAGTTCCGCACGGGACACGGGTCTTTTAAGTCTTATCTGCACCGTTTCGGGAGAAGCGAAGACCCGAGATGTAACTGTGGGCTCGAGCAAACTTCTGACCATATACTCTTTGACTGTCCCCGTGTAGCCAAGAGCAGACAACCACTCATCGATGCGGTTCACAAGTATGGCCACACGTGGCCATGTGATCTTTCGGTATTGGTTGACCGCATAGAGATCTATCGGGCGTTTACTAAATTCCCCCGAGAATTCGTTCTCCCCTCAGATCGGAACTCCGAGGACGGTGACAGCGATGATTGCGACGTTACTCCACCAACACCAAGTTGGAATGAAAGGGAAAGGTCGAATGTTTCTAGAAAGAGGCCATTTCCCTGGCAATCCAGTGTGAAGCCGTGTACTGTGAAGCTGGTTAGACTGTCTCACCAGGATCTCCAGTCCGTACATCGAGCTTGAAAGGCATCCCCAAAGCCGGGATCGCCTGTTTGAACCCGACTGAGGGAATCGTCAGAACCCTCGACTTTGAACGGCCTCGTGTGAACGACGAGAACAGAGGGTTCAGACACATCACAGAATGCAGAGGAATTTCTCCTACAAATTGCATTCTTATCGAACGTTAGGCCACCTACCGCAAAACCTCCCCGGGGATCCGGGGAGTAATAGGGAGGCATGTTTCGGCATGTCGAAAGTTGGACCAGGATGACTTTACTCTGGTACGCGGGGACTGGGTACGAGCCCCACGTTGACGTACCTCTGTGTCGAAAGTGAAACGTTGACGTGTCCCAGGTGGGTTGGACTCTGCGTGGTATGTGGTTGCAAGCAGGCTTGACGGGTAAAGCATGGTTGACCCGGATGCCGCTTATGTTCGAAAGCGGAAGACGGCGGGGAGCTAAACACCGCCGCATCCCTACCGAGGATTACGGCTCTAGGCTAACCGTCGAATGAAGACGGCGGGCTGTAGTAAGGAGCTTCGGTACATTAACAAGTGGCCTCTCATCGGGGTCAATCGATGCCATAGGGGCTCTCATGAGAGTTTCACTTTTTGAACGCATCGGGGAAGCTTTAGGCACCAACGCCGACAAGGGAAACCGACTAACTGTGAAGCTTGTTGACGAGGGCTCCGGGGCAGGAAATACTGCGGATTGATGCGGTGACACTGCCCCAAGGAAAGACTCTAGTACAGTCATAGAATACATGTCTCCACCATTACTTTACAAACGTAGTATTGCGACCAGGTAAAGTTACTGAACCTCTACATTTTCTAATTTCAGGATACATTTAATTTTTAATTACCGTGATTAATCAATAAATATCAATCTGATCAATTCACGGTGTAAGAGTTTTTTGTTCGTCTCTGGTAAAACTTTAAGAAAGGGTAATACCGCGAATTGATCGGATTAATACTCAAAGAGTTATCGATTATCGATATATCGATTTGACTTAATCACCGTATATAGACTTTGTTTTACATTTAAACGCTTTATACAGCAACATACGAATTAAAGCGGTGTTATAATTATTTGTAAAGATATCGATTATCGATCACCAAATATTGATTAGATCAATTCACGGTATAAGGATTTTTTGTTTGTCTCTTCTCATGCTATACAAAAATGATCCTAATGATGTGAAATTAATCTGAGCAGAGTGCATAAACGATATACCGCTACGTCTTATGTTTTTTTTGTGTTTGTAATGTTTTATCGGCGTAATTAATCGGTTAAAGGCGATGATAATTCATTTTACGCAAGATTTATTTCTTGTGTGTTGTAGCATTGACGAGAGTTGACGTGAAAATTTAAACTGTAATCACAGCACTTGCATTATCAGAGCAAATTTGACAACGTTTCAATTTTCGTTTTATTATGTATTTACTCCTATCATTTACACTCTTTCTTCAGGTTTACTGGCACTATAGAAAGGGATTAGTTTGACTGAAACTTAAGTAGTGTTTCTCTAACATTAACGCGCATCGTTCTACCACGATGAATAAGTTGGTGCTTTTGAGAAGTTAGCAAGTTGTTTTAACTGCCGCCGTTGAACGTGAAATTTATGTAGTTCTCGCAATTTAATTTAATCAGAGGCGCGCACCAAGATTAACTTCGGGTATAGTAGAGCATACTGTATACCGTGCAATGAAAGATTAACAAACGGTTTAAATCACTAGGGTCCGCACAAGTGTTTAAGGTGTTTGCAACAGTCGCTTTGTAACGTCAATGAAGTAATAATAAAATGTCGTAATTGTAGTTGAGATTTTTTGGGTCCAATGTGTTTGTCAAATCATTTACGTCCATTGTTTTTTGATAAAAAGCGTATGATAAAATTTGTGAAAAGTGTTGTAAAACTATTCGGGTTACAGATAAAGAGCCACACGCGTGCAACGTGGTTTTCTGTAAAATTTGCATTAAAAAGGCGGAGCTCGGATACGAGTGTAAAATGCAACCGGTAAGCGATAATCCAGATATATCAAACAAGGCAACTTTATACTTATTTTAGTGTGTCTGGTATATGTAAATACATATTCAATATTAAAAGTGAAACAACTTGTGGACCTGGCACTGTAGACAAATTATCCTGAAGCATTTAGCCGAAAGGACAGACATTAGGGAGAAACCATCGATAGTTCTCAACGGCTCAAAGATTGTAGTGATGCACACATTACACGTAAAATTCTTGGATAGCTTGAATTATGTACACATGCCCCTACACGCGTTACCGAAAGCCTACAGATTCGGAGACATTGAGAAAGGTACATTTCCCCACCTATTTAACACACCGGAAAATCAGACTCTTTTTGGGGATGTACCTCCATTTTGAACGTATGGACCTGAGTCGATGAACACCAAACAGCGGGATGAATTTTTACAATGGTAAGAGACTCGTCAACAAAACGCTATTTTTAATTTTCAAGAGGAAATTATTAAATATTGAAAACGTTTAGAACTTGTGGTGCGATGGAATCATTTGACGAATGCTGCACATTAACTTCTTGCATGCGCGTATACAGAAAAAAATGTTTACAAACCGAAAACAATTATTATAATTCGGCAAGATGGATACAGACATTCCAATAAACAATCGTTGAAGGCAATGCAGTTAATTTTTTGGATGGAGCGTGTATTGAACGTCAAATTCAGTATGCGGCACTGTCTCGAGAAAAAAAAGTGCCCGAGGGACCTCATGTCGACGGTTACTGCGAATTAGACGACGGAACAAAAATAGTTTTACAATTTCATGAATGCTACTGGCATGGCTGTTTGAGATGTTTTACGACAAATAGAAGTACGAGTCTGACCAATGACGAAAGCATGGACGACATGTACGAGCGAACAGCAAAATTCTCCGAGAAAATAAGGAGTAGTGGTTACACTTCGTCGAGATGTGGAAGTGTGAGTTTGAACGTGAGCGTGTGGAAAACTAAAGCAAGGTGGTCTTTTTCATGGGTATATTGACAAGTTTTATATCGAAGAAAGTCACGCCTCGGAGTATGCAGCAGATTGCGGGAGTGACCAAAAGTCTATAAATCAACAATTTATGAAATTTGAAGAGCAAGAGGGAATAGAATTAGATCGTGATCGTATGGGTCTTAATCCTGGACACAGATCGGTGGCTAAATTGTGCTTAAACTCATTGTGGAGTAAGTTTGATCAACGAGAAAACATGGGTAAGACAAAGTTACTCAACGAGCTGCAACGACTTGACGAGTTGTTAACTAGTCCCGATATCGAGATCAGCAGCGTTTTACCGGTCAACGATGACGCGATATATGTCAATTGGTGTAAAACTAACGATATTATCACTGACATCGCTAGCTCGACTTAAATGGTATGCCGAGTAGGAGGTACTTGGCAAACGCGTATTGTATTATGACACCGATTCGATCATAAACGTCAACAATGGCGAGAGCGGTGAATACGAGCCAACTACAAGGGTAGTAAATTAAATTTTTCCGCTAGTTAAATATTAAATTTGGATTGGATTCGTAAATTGGTTCATGGAGCCTTACCTCCAACATTTGTTTGTTTCGACGCGACTCGACGAACACCTTACCACGAGGTTGTAACACGCAACGAATGTAAAGCTTGCGATCCTGTTTACGAAGAATGACATTTTATTTCGTACAATAAAAGTTATTCTTATGGATACACAGTAAATTGAAATATAAAATTGTTTATTCATTGTCACCCGCAAACCCGTCCCTTGCAAAACTCCAAAGAGGGAGAGAGAGAGAGAGAGAAAGAGAGAGAGCGACTCGCTCGGTGGCAATCGCGCGCTACAGCGGCTAGCAACGCGTTCTCATAGCTAGAAGCGCAACCACACAGCTAGGCACGCGTCCGCGAAAGCTAACTGCACCGTGTACCGACTGACTTTTGGTACAAGCCGGTTTGACACGCGCGCGCGGACCGTGGCACCACGCGGATATATGATGAGCATTTCTAAGAAATTGATAAAAGAATGTATAAAGAGAAGTAAGAGCGGTAGTTGCATCAGTTTTAATTATGGATGTACGTTAATCAATTAATTTGTCTTTTGAAAAAATACAGATTTTGAAAATCTTAACGTAAAATTGAATTGAATTAATTTTTTGAAAATAGCTCTAAGCACCTCAATATGATGTTCGAAATTTTTTATACCTATTAATATATCGTCTTTATAAATTGCAATTTTATTCATTAAAATAATTTCTCCCAATGCACTTTTTAGAGCTCTTATAAATCATGCACCTGCTGTCTTTAATCCAAAAAGAATTCTTTTATATTGATATTGTATATTATTGTATAAGAAAGCTGTTAGTTTACGTGATTCATTTTTAAGTGCAATTTGCCAGTATGAGTGTTGTAAATCCATTTTTGAGAAAAATTGACAATCATTAAAATCGTGTAGTAGTTCATTTATTAAAGGTGGTGATTCAAGATCATTTTCGATTCTTTTATTTAGTTGTCGAGTATCAAGACATATTCTCACACTACCATCACTCTTTCTGACTGCTCTAATAGGATTACAGAATGAACTAACCGCTCGTTCTATAATATCTGACCGTAACATATCGTTAATTGTTTTTCAACTTCTTTGCGGAAAGTGAAAGGAACGAGATAATTTTTCTTTACTATTGGTTTATTTGTTGTCAACTTAATGTCATGTTCGTATCCTTGTGCATAACCTTGCTTTTCAATAAAGACATCTTTATATTCATATAAAATATTAAAAAGATCTCTTTTTGTAATGAATTAAGCTTTGATAGCGTACGGGCGACGGTTCGAAATTTTTCTCATAAATTTTGTTCTACATTTTCGCGATTACATGTAATATTATTTTTTGATGTACATATTTCATTAATAAATAAATTTGGGTTATTATTATGTATAATTTCAATATCTATATCATTTACTATTTCGGTTTCTTGGCTTGGATGTTTAAATTTACTAATATTTCTTTTCTCAATAGTACTTTCTTTATCTAAAATGTATTTATTTAAAAATTCAATTGTTTTATCAGTTGTAATATTTGTATTTTTATTTAGTAACTGATTTTCTTGTAAAATACTGTGTAATAATACAAAAACATCTTCTTTTTTTGTCGAAATTAATTTGTCTAAAGGATCTCGCTCGAACAGAGTCGATTCATTACTTAATTTTGTATTTCCAATGTGTATTATACCGGTTTGATAATTTAATATTAATGCTTTTTCTAATGCCAATCATCGCCCAGAATTATATTCGAAACTAAATTATAGGAATCAATTGCAAATGTTATCCATATTTGTTTTTTTATAGTAATAGCTTTCTTGCCAATAGCTACTGAAATTATTGTGGTTGAAACCAGCAATTAGTCAAAATATAAACCCTCTGATAATAAGTGCGTGTAAAACTTCTCCGATATACAGATAACATAACTACCGGAGTCTACAAGTGCCGAAACATCGTGTATTCTATCGTCAAAATTAATTATCAATATAATATGCGGGCATCTTATAGAATTATTTTTATTTTTATTTATTTGGGGATCCTTGTCTTCTCGAATATTTTGTGCTAATTTATCTATTAAATGAAAATCATCACAGCGCGGTGACGGAGCCCGATTCATCGCACCGATCATTAGTTTAAATTTTGCGAGTTTTGGTTGTGTCCTGCTCCAGTATTTTGCTCGCGTCTTGAATTCGTCATATTCGGAGGTGGAAACCGCGTATTAGGTTTGTGATTATTTCTTGCTCTCCAATGTCTGTTAGTGCCATAATTATTTCTGTAATTCTTTTCTTGTGTGTAGTGATTTTGAGTGCGTAATTGTTCAATACGAACATTTTGTGAATTATTATTATATTTATGATTAGTAAAATCTCTATTATATTTATCTTTCTCAGTTTGTAATTTATCAAATTCTGATAATGCTTGTGCAATATAATTCGTGTCTAAATAATTTACACATGTGAAATTTTATTTTATTTTAAAAGGTAATTGTTGAATAATATTATAAAATATATAATATACGTTAATAAATAATATTATCAAAGAATAAATTGTTGAATAATATTATAATTAGGTTTAAATTCAGACATCTGAGGTTCGAAATACGATGCTTCATTTAGCTGGCTATAAACATAAGACTGCAAACCTCCATCACGATATGTATATCTACGCGAATTCCAACGGTTTCCAAGTCTAACTCTAATTGGGACAGTGTAAAATTCCTCAAGGAACTCATTCTTGAAAGATTCAAAAGTTTGTATTTTATTTAGTTTGTAGATAATCCAAGTATGAGCTCTGCCTTTTAGAGCGTGTTCTATATTCATCAATTTTCGCGCTTCATTTGTAATGTTTCTAAGTCTAAAATATCTCTCGAGTTCTTCAATGAAGCGTCGGGCATTTTCTTCCGATTCGATAGAAAAAGTTGGAATTTTTATATGAATAGAATTACTATGCATGTCACTTATAATCGCAGCAATTTCGGGTCCAACATTATTTTTATATTCATTATGTACTCTTTCACTATTTAATGTGCTTGTGAATTGTCGATTGTCGTTATCGCGTTGTCGTTCTGCTAGTTGATCGATAAGTTTGTTTATTTCTTTGCGTTGTTTTAAATCATTTTAACAGCTTCTTTATACCTTTTTTCTGTTGTTAAATATTCATTTCCATCAGTCTCTCGGTGTTGGTTTTTTTGTTCAGTTATAGTTGGGCTATGTGTCTCTTGTTGTTGAAATTGTTGTTGAGTGCGTACATATCTCTCTCTTTGTCTCTTGTCATCATCTTCGTCTCTCGTTAATGGCATTTTTGGACAAATAGATTTCAAATTATTAGTGCGTGATTTAAAGTTTAAATTATTATAAATTTGTTTAGATGTTCTTCCAGATTTAGTTTTTATGAAATTGTTTGTAGTTTTCATTCATTATTATTTTTTTTTCGTATTTACAGATATTATTTACAGAGAGTGGTTTCGATTGATTATATAATTGTATATCAATCCATACCCATTGGGTGCCAATGTAAAATTTGCAGATATAATATTTGTTATAATAATAAAGTGAGACCAATTTAAAATATATAGACAATTAATTTCTTTCTTTCATTACTTTAATTTAAAGATATACGACAAATAGTATAATTGTTTGAATAGCATAGAAATATTAATATGTACACATGAAAACAGATCTTACAACAACCTTATGTATCGAATAGATCAGCGTTGTCTTACCATTCGTATCCGGACCTCCCTTATCCAAAGTTCCACCATTTCTCCACTTCTCGCATAATATATGTACAACCTCCGGCCAATAGTTGAAGGGACGTGAATTGATTGTTATTTATTTATTTAGTAATTAAATTCTAAGTTGTTCTCTTGTACAATACTTGTAAATCCTTTACTCCAATAATTTGTTAGGCTGATCTAATCAAAGAGATCAGGAAGATTAAACGCGCGGAACCTTAGATCGGAAGCACCAACGGTATAATAATCGACAAACACTGACCAAGATTATTTTTAATTCGTCCCTTATATAGCCACCAAGTATGACTGTAATTCTTAGAATTTGCCACCGAATTCTATAATCTTAAATTAAATCTTTTAAATTTAAACTACTCGTTACAGTCTGTACCATTTGATTACGGAACGTTGACTGTTATATTTTATTTTGATACAAGCACGCAGAATAGAAATTATCGGCCACAATTGGGTGGTGATGTAAAGAGGCTATTCACGCAGGAGGATGATTTTCTGGTGACGCAGTTTTCGAAGGAAAGCAAAAGCAAGCCAATTGAGTGGTGTATACGCTGATGGAAACAGATTGAAGAAGAAGAAGAAGCGTTAAAAGCAAAAATAAGTAAAAGTTTGTAGAGCGAGGGATATATTTGAATCATAAAAATGGGTTTCTTGCATAATTACTCTTGCGAGTCTATAAAATCTGAATTGGCGTTGTTTGAAATTCCATTAACGCAAACAGCGATTGAAAATTCACATTGGGTGCAGTACAAACCAATATCATCTTTGACGGATGAATCACCTATAGAATTTACTATTTCCGATACTAGCGAGTATTTGGATTTATCTCACAGAATGCCCATATGAGTTATTTTTAGATTTCTTATATATAGAAGAATTGTTGTCATATAGTTATTCACAATAACCGAAAATTCCCATAAAATTTTTTTTTAATTCTTATATTTTTAACCCCCCCCCCCCTCCTTCTTTTATCGTTAAAGTGGGGGATAAAAAGAATGGTTGTCATATTCTTATTCACCTATACCGAAAACAACTATAAAAAATTTTTGGAATTTTAGCTTCCCTTCCTTCTCCCCTCCTCTATCATTATATGAAGGTATATAAAGACTGGTTGTCATATTGTTATTCACTGTAACCTAAAATCCTTATTAAAATTTTTTTTAAACTCTTAAATTTTTAATGTCCTCCACCCTTCCTTCTTTCATCTTTAAAATGAGGGATAAAAAAGAATGGATGTCATATTGTTATTCACCTATACCGATAACCCCTTTATAATATTTAAAAAATTTTTCTAATTTTACCCCCTCCCCCTCCTATTTTCTACCAAAATACCGGTAAAATGGGCGATACTATGATTGTAGATCCCTTTAATCAGAGCTCTCTAGCTGAATGGATTACTTTTAGATTAAGAGCGAGACTTGGATCCCGATTTAGGGATGCGGAGACAAGAATGGCTCCACAGCCTATTTGGAGGCTAAGATCAGTTTCCTCAACTTTGGCGAATGCGGTAGTGCTAGTTAGAATACACATAGTAACAGTACACTGAACAAATACACTCTATGCAAACACTTACGGCAGTTACAGACAGGCAAACCATGGATTGCTGCATACTCTGTTCAGCAGGGTTTGCTCGGCTCGGGGCATCAAGGCGACCGCCAGAGAGTACACTGGGAACAGTGGGTTGGCTGGGGCTCCCAGGCCACCAGGTAGTACATGAGCCTGGATCTGCTTTATCATCTGGCGAAAAAGCTCGTCGACCTATGAAGTGCCGGTTGGTGAACGGATAGGGCCATGTTAGGTTGAAAGGTCGAAGGCCTGTCGAGGGTACTGGTGTTACGTCGGTGTTCATCTGGCTGAGTGGATGCCTCCGATTCTGATGCGCAATTATACCTTGCACTTTAACACATCTACACCCGTATCTCTCTAAAAATATGTAATGAAATCAACAAAGAAGACGGTTCTGAAAGCGCCAATAAACGAGGGATTTTCAAAGCCCAAAAGTACTGTAAAGGTTGACCGGGCGGCGGTCGTTTCAATAACGACGGCCAATACTGGAACGAAGTCCCTAGATGTAAGTCGGGCAGCTGCGAGATCAACGACAGCGGCAAATACCGGTGAAACCCCTGGAGGGCAAGATCGACAACGCCGAAGACGGAGGCTATATTTCAAATTTCTTGGATAGTTGGCTCACGAGGGGAACTTGCAACTTCCACTGCAGAGATTAAAAAGATAAGAAGTATCTTAACCTTTAGGCTGCCGGACTGGCTTATATATGAGCCACCTGTGATCTTGACAACTACTCTGGAGATATGAGGTGTTTTTATGTATAAATTTTGCACATCAAAAATATCTATTTATAAGGCAAAAATGCCGGCAGTCTAAAGGTTAAGAGTAAGGTTAATAATTGGTCGTGTGAGAAGGCACACAACTAAAAGAAATTAAAATGGATGATCTCCAGAATCTGGTCAGAGCTATGATCTATGCTCCCGGAACTCTACAGTAAAAGTGCCTTGGTGGATTTTTGCTTAATTTAAGATACTTGGCTATACAAAGCAAGAATTACTGGTTTCAAGCATATTAATGCCCTGATAAATAGAAATACTGTCTCTATAAGAGAATAAATTATCGTTAAACGTTTGCAGGCAAAATCGGCACCAAAACACCTACCAGATGAAGTAGTTTCTCTAATTAGAGAATACAAAGATAAAGGCATAGAACTGATAATAGGATGTAACGCAAACTTAATCCACATAGCATAGGGCAGTACTAACTGCAATAGTAGAGGAGAAATACTTTTTGAGTATCTATGATTTACAAGTATGGACATCCTGATCAGAGAAACTTCACCTACTTTTCAAAATGCTATAAAAGAAGAAGTCATTGACATAATGATTGCATTGAGAAGCAGTAGTCTGAATGTCATTAACTGGTAGGTTCTGAATGAGGTCCGTAAGTCGGATCACAACTATATTGTTGTCCACATTGGAGAACTCAGTACAGTCGAAAAATAGACAAGAAGTACAAGGAAGACAAACTAGGTTGGACACGAAGAACTTGCAGCGAGAATGGGTGATTTCCCTTTACCTTATGGCACATCGGAGGACATTGATCATGGCTGTATTTCTTAGAAAACGTTATCAGCTATTCGTTTCAAAACACTTGTGAGCTAAGAAGGAAAGTTGAAACCAAGGTGCACCCTGGTGGAATTATTCTTTAGAGAAACTCAGAAAAAAGGTCAGATGGCTATATAACCGGTCTAAGTGCACTAAGAATGTAACAGACCTACGGCTTTTTAGCATAGCACAGAGAGAATATAAGAAAGAGATAGAGAAAGCTGTAATAGAAGAGTGGAGAAGTTGTTACGGCAAACAAAGAAATATCAGATACGGTTAAGCTCTGCAAAGACTGCAAAGCCCGAAAAAACCTGCAGTGGATTATGCCAAAACAAAAGAGGGAAACTGGACTAAGAATGAACAGGAAGTACTAAAAAATTTATTAAAAACAAACTTCCCTGACTTTCCAGAAGAAGACTCCGACGAAAGTTGGGCTCTTTGGCTCGAGGGGAAGATTGGAAGATGGTAAAATATATAACGGATGGTATCTTTCTAGCACTACTTCGGCAAAGTGGAGGCATACTCATATCGGCGTTAGAAAAGCTTTATAGAGTGTGTTTTGCTCTATGATACCTACCGTTAGGATGGATACTGGCAAGAATAGCTTTTCTACCCAAAGTGGAAGAGATGCAACACACCATAGCTAAGGATGTTAGACCGATAAGCCTTACATCGTTTGTTCTAGAAACGCTCGAAAGACTTGTCGATAGATATATTCATCGCCGATGACGTTGTTGCTTCTGCGTGGGTCGCGGGAGGACACAGCACTAACCCCTCGACTAGCTCTCTACGAGCTTATCGAGTGTAAGTTAGACTCTAGACTTAGACTCAGACGACCGGTTGGTCACCGGTGAGCCCCAAGTTCTAGGTGGGGTTGGCGTTTGCCAACCCGTTGGTCGACGGAGCTAACGCTGGTGATCACTACCGGAGCGGTTACAGCAGTGATGGGTGGTCGTCGGGGCTACGCCGGCTTACGATGCACTGCTTCTAGATGTTGCGGAATCGTTGGCAACGTCACTCATGGAGGAGGTTTGTGCAACGTTCTACAGTTCCCGAAGCAAAAAGGCAGGTTCACCGTCATCACTGGTGCTCCTCCTTCTTCTACCAATTAAACCTGAAGTGGAGTGCCAGACGCTGGGCCATGGACAGTCGGGCCGTTATTCTCCGGTGGTGGTCCTGGCGTCTGGGTGGAGGCGTCCTGCTTGGTTAGAGGTCCGGCCTGGGTGCCAACGACTCGAGCCTCCTGCCTTTCGTACTTCAGAATAACCCGAGCTGCGTAGTCCTGAGCAAGGGAGAGCCCCATGTAGTCGCTCTCTGGTAACTGGTAGGAAGTGGATGAGGTTGTCGGAAAGGAGAAAAAATTACGATCAAT
Source organism: Theocolax elegans (assembly GCA_026168455.1). NCBI lineage: Eukaryota > Metazoa > Arthropoda > Insecta > Hymenoptera > Cerocephalidae > Theocolax > Theocolax elegans. The sequence goes on along the minus strand of CM047428.1, from coordinate 47,540,233 downwards.
AGATATAATCTCGATTCAAAAATAGCCTTTTATTCGTTCTATTGCGACGCTACTTTTCGTCGGAAAGAATTCAATTAAATTAAATTAAAGGCCGACGGAGGTTCCGTCGTAGCGACGTTCAAAATGGTTATGATATCGCCTATTTGTATTTAATTGGGCGCCTGGCGATATTTAAAATAAAAGAATAATTATTTTACAAAACTACTCGGCAACCCGGCAAATCCTCACCTCGACTCCTCGTCACAGAGGGAATCCCGACGGCTAACCACCTCGGAACCGGCAGCTTTTAGAGTAAAGCAAGTTTATGAAATAACACGCTCGCGATTTACTAATCAACCTCAACTTAATTTATTGGAAATTTTAATAAAGCAAAATATTACAACTTCCGGCACCGACACAATTATGAACGCGACTCGCGACCGACTCTCACACAGGTGTACACGCTCTCTCAGACTCCGCCCGGCGGTATTTAAAAATATAATATTTAAATATTAGAATAATTCGGCCGCCCGTCGGGCTAACCGTAAATTTAATCGACTAATTAAACTCCTCACGGCTCCAACCTACTCGAGTCACACCTCGACTAACAACTCTACTCAACTAACAACTATACTCTACCAAAAATGGCTACTTTACTCAAAAATACTACTGCTTAATAAGTACAACTGCCTCGTCGGACGATCAGGTAGCGAATCCTCGAGACCGGCTTCTTCATCCGGCTCGCGGCGTGTCTTGATCCTCCCAAATTAAGGATTTTCCTCCCCACCCTATCGCTATCCTTCTCTAACTTATTCTACTCCTATCTACCGGCGTTGATTATGGTGGTTGATTGCGTGATCGATACGCGTAGTCAGCCTTGATCTTGTTTCCGTCAAGGCCGATTATCCAATAATAGTGATTTACGTCACCACCAACCTGTTAATTATTGGGTCGATCACGCAACCAATCATCCCCGACACTCGGAAGGCGCGCAATACAAATAATTAATTACCATATCGGTAACCCAGTCGGTGCTGCCACCCCGTGCCTACCGGCTATGTAATTAATACTAACTATCCGACTCACTCATACAATAATTAAAATTTAATTTCCGCACTATTTACATCTATATACAAATTTATAAAATTATTAAAAATCGCCCCAAATTCTACCGACGGATCTATGTATTTTCATTTAAGGGGGTCTCATACTCAATTCTGCGATTTTACCGTTCTGGCTGCCGGTAATGCTGGTTATATATAAGAAATGATAACTATCATCAAGAGCGCCATCTATGGCAAGTCGTAATCGAAGTGATCGTAGATGGCGCCACTTATGTCGATAGCATCATAATAAAAATAGTGCGACTATTTTTTCCAATATAAAAATTAAAACATAACGTATTTCACTTATACGCATTTTCTATTATCTATTATAATCCATATTTCGATATATACATATATAATAAATGTTACGTATGTTTGGCTTACGGAATTTGTACGTATTTCGATTATACGTATTTATTTTTTTTAAATACTGAAAAAATACGACATTACACTCAAGACCAACGATAGCAGAACCCAAGGGAGCGGAGCACGGCTCGCAAGTCGATTTTTGATCCGCTCCCTTGGGTTGATCGATAGATATGCCGGATTCTTGCAGCAGTACGTTTCCTTTTACATTGAATCTACGATAAATACGTAGTCCGGTTCAATTTGCCATGTCGAAAATTCAACTAGTCATAATATGAGAATCAGTATGACACGTATTTAAAAATTTTATTAGAGTCAAATCAAATTATTTTGCTCGGCTATTTGTCTCGAGTCTGAAACAAATGCGCATGCGTGATGTCGATAGTGGCGGCGACATAAGCATATTCTAGCTTGCCATGATCCGTGCGTACTGCCATCTAGCGTAAAATATTCTTTTAATAATGATAATAAAACTGCTTTTAGTTTTATAAAACTATGCAAAACAAACAGTTAGATGCCCTTTATTAAATAATTATTTACTTCTATACAAAGTTTCAAGTCATTTTATTGATACGTGTAAGAGAAAACCTTGTACGAAAATTTCATTATGTGGACGCCGTAGATAGTGTTTTTTATACAAGGTTTTCTCTGCAATGCCTCAATGTAATAAATAGAAACTTTGCACAGTGATACATATCTACAAAAGAAAGGGCACCTATCTTTTAGTTTGTCGAAATTCTTTATATTTATCTAGATTGAAGTATTTTTCAACCATACTATCACTATATTGGCTTGGTCGGTAAAAATTGAGTATGAGACCCCCTTAATTAACAACTACGCGATCGAGCTAAAATAATTAATCTAATATCAGATACGTGCGCGCTATATACAATAGTATACACCAATACATAGGTGTGCGCGCACCGTATATAAATGTATATTCTATTATGCCACGGTATACCTTCGCACGCATACATTAGGTATACCGCGACTCCTACTCTACTCGCGCGCTCCCCACGCTCCGCGCACTCCCACCCATAATCCCACTCACGGTCGCTCACTCGAGCTCTTCGCGCGCGCAACACTCTCGCTGCTCGAGTGATTCCCCCCTTCCCGCGCACCTCGCCTAGTGCCGCGCGATCGTCGCCGTCGGTGCCGCGTCCCCGGTATACGGGTGTAAGGTGGGGGAAGCACCCTGGCTCTCCCGACTAGTCGTATGGAGTTCGGGCGTGCGCGCACCCATGCGCCATCTCAGCCGTCGTCGTCTGCTGAGCACGTGTGACGGTTGAGGTTAGGACGACGCCTAACCTCCCGTCTTGTTGACATCAGCAGCGGATACGCCAGGTATCGTGAGACGACCTGGGCTCGGTCCTTGGCTCACAATAGGGCTGCCGATTATCCGAAGATTCGGAGATCCGGATATCCGAGATTCGAATAGATCCGAATCTCAGATTCGTAGATCCGGATACTTTAGAGTATCCGGATCTTGCGGATCCAAGATCCGGATCGTACGGATCCGGGATCCGGATCGTACGGATTTTCTTTCCTTCGGTATTCCTTTTGAAATCACTTTTTGGTAATCGAAACCGACAATAATTAGTATTTTTCTAAGTAATCATGAATTAAATTTAATAACATTATCATCATTTGAAATCAGGTGTAATTATGAAATTAATAAAATCAAATGTCACCTCAAAATGTAGTGAATATCTCCTTGCAAATATTCGTGCATTTGCCAAAAAGAGTTCTGTATATTTTCATAATACAATCGCACAATAGCATAATAGTAGAAGTACAAAACAATATAATAATACAATTACATAATAACATAATAACATAATAATAATACGATTCATAACAAATTTTCATAATACAAGTTTAATACAGAAAGCAAAACAAAGTAACAAAAAATATAATTTATGTAAGTAATTTTCTATTTTGATATAAAAAAATTAATTTATCTAAATTTTCGGAGTTTAAACTCGTCCTTTTCGTGGTGACTATATTACCTGCCGTTGAAAAAACTCGTTCAGATGCAGTTGATGTAGCAGGTATTGCTAAATACTTTTTACTTAATGCTACGAAACTTGGAAATTTTTCTGCATGGTTCTTCCACCACTGGAAGGGACACAGGTTATGCGAAATACTAGGCTCAATTTCGTATTTTTTAAATTGATTCTCTGCACTATTCGATTGCGGTGCAGGTACTTTAAATAAAATATCCAAGGCACTTTGTTTTTGATCCACAGTTTCCGAAGAGGGCACAGGTGCAGATTGTAAAATCATGAGATGTAAAATTTTCCGTTTTCTCAGTCGATACCTTATTTTAAGAATTGACTCGTGGAAACGTTGAAAGGCAAAAAGAATTCAAAATATTGCACTTTTTGCACTGCTTATGTACACGCGCACTATGACATTAACCCATTTCTTCCTAATAATAATATCATTTGCAATATGAATTCTTATTTAGAGATATTAATTTTCATATAAATTTTAAATAATATTAATAAGAAAGACGATATTAGATTTTTAAATAGCTCTTATTTCCCGGTTCTCAGAAATTTAAATGCCTGATTTGACAGTTGTACAGTGTTTACGTTACATTACCTTTGGCGATATATATATATATATATATATATAAATACACCGAGTTTTGCTTGTGTTGACTGTTTATCTAACCGCTTGACGTATCGGTTATCCGATTATAAAAAAGGTATTTTTTATATCTAAGTTTTTCAATATTGTTTGTGCATTCTTTTAATTTGTTATTTGTGTTATCAATAAAATAGCCTGAAGAGGTTGGCAGACCACGCCAACGAAACGTCGCTTGGAAGAAAAATTTTATGTTAATCGGCAGGGTCCGAACTTTAATCTAGGACCTCCAGATTACGAGCCTAGTGCTCTAACTACATCGCAAACCGCAAATGTCTATTTCAGTAAGCAGTAAAAAAAGTTGCATTAAATATTTTTTTATCTTTTTACCTTCAAAATGCGACGTGCGCGAGATATAGGCGTTGACGTTTGAGCTCGGCTAGTGGATGGCAAACTTATCTCATTTTCTTGTACGTCAAGTGTTTCCATTGAAGAATCTATGTCACCCACACTAGGATTATTTACACTACCATTCAGTTCCTCCGATGCACTCATGTTAATCTCCAAATCATCACTAATAATAAATAAAGATAACTTTTTATAAAATTTGATGCATTCAGATATACTTTATAGTTTATGGGTTAAGGCATAATTTATAGATTTTGACGCCACTAACATGTAATAATAAAAAAAAATTATTAGTTGTCTGTTACAAATTACAATTTTTTAAACAATACCTTTTATATTATTCTAAATTTTTAATCACTTAATAATAATAATAATAATAATAATAATAATAATAATAATCATAATAATAATAATAACAACAACAATAACAATACTAATGTTAATAATAATAACAACAGCAACAACAATAATAGGCTAGTCATATTAGAGTTTATTTGTGAACAAATTATATTGTCGAAGTATAAAAAAAAAAAAAACGGGTTTTCACAAGTTTTCGATTTTTTTAATGCAAAACAAACTGAAATTTTCATAAGAAAATGGTTGGGCTTATACGTGTTATTTCATACTATATCAATGTATTTATTATTCGACAATATAATTTATTCATAAAGCGGACACTTTTTAGCTAATTTTACTGGCCTGTTATAATAATAATATTAATAATGGTACTAGAATAATTAATCATAATAACTTACCTAATTTGCATTTTTTGCCTTTTTGGATCGTTATCATTGTACCCATGCACGCTACGCAAATGTTTATTTAGCGATGACGTGGAACCTTTAATTTGGAACTCTTCTTCGCAAATGTTGAATTTTGCTGTTAAACTATCAGCAAGTTTAGTGCAGTGAGTCCACACCCAACTTCTTTTTCGCACCATAATTATATAAATAAGTAACCACTTACTCGGTGAATATTACTACGCACGATGAGCGTTAACACTTGAATGATTTCACGATGCGGATTCATAATACAAGTAAATTTAATACGGACATGTTTACGTGAGATACATAATTAGATTATAATCGAATAACATTACAACTTACAATTGTCATGCTACCGTAGACACTAAATGTTTAGTATGTTCAAATAATTACATTTAACTTTTTCAAAATTGTACATGCAGATAAAGCATCATTAAATAAACCAATTATTCAACCATATTTAAAAAGTTTTATTGAAACATTACATAATACAGTGTAATATTTAGTATCCATAGTAGCATGCCAATTGTAAGTTCTAATCTAATATATATATATTGAAAAAACATATCTCAGAGTTTAGATAAAATCCGTTACCCAAAGGTATTTTCTTTGCTTTTCTAACAGAAAAGAATAACACGGTAATGCTTTTGATTGTTGATTAGGTGCAATGTTCATTTTAATGCAATGTACTTTTCTACATTTTATTATCAAGTTCAATTGTTCATAACAATGCGAATTTTTGGTCTTTTCCATGAAACAAATTGAATTTTGGATTGAATTAGAATTTTTTTCGTATTCCCGAGAGCTTTTAATCGCTTCTCTAAGTACGCTTAAATCGACTAATTGATACCAAAGATATCAGCGCTTAAAGCTTGCTTACTTTTCATGAATCCAAATCGTCGAGTTGAGTTTTTGGGCCGAGTAATTCGAAATTTTGGGTACTCGCTCACTTCTAATATTTAGGTAATTATTAATAACTGTAATTTACAAGATAAACGGTCCGGATACGTTATTTACAGGATTCGGATCTCGAATCCGTAAGATCCGGATCTCAGATCCGTACGATCCGGATCTTGGATCCGTAAGATCCGAATCTTGGATCCGTACAAGATCCGGATACTTTAGAGTATCCGGATCTACGAATCTGAGATTCGGATCTATCCGGATCTATCAAAGATTCGAATCCAATCGGCAGCCCTAGCTCACAATACCTATCGGCCGTGGTCTGGGTCGTAGTCCGCGTACTACCGTCGGATATCGGTCGCGTCGTTCGTCGGCTCCGTCGCTAAAACATACCCATACCGTGGGTATCAGTTTATTTTAAAAGTGCATCGGTGCACTTCGGTCCGCCAGCGAGGAATTCGCTACCTGCGACGCGATCGCGAACTATTATAATGTAAAAGTATGCATGCACATGACTTGTAAATACAAGCCACGTGCATGTACTTGTGCGTTGTATATTTTACAACGTCACACTATAAAGGGGCACAGACAATATCACCTAAGGTGAGTATCTCCCGAAAGGAAGAAAAGGCGAGGTAATATCGCTTTGCGGTCGCCTATATATGTAATCTAGACCGAACACTTTCATAGCAGTTAGCAACTGATAAGTGCTCGTCACCTGTAGGTCGTTCTCGGAACCATACTATCTAGACAAAGTTTTTCCTTACCAAATTCATGAAGATAAATTTCTATATCTAATATCATGTGAGTAAAATAAATCTATAGTTTAGCGAAGCCTTAATAACTGGATAGTATTGTCATGAGTTTTTTGAATGCCGTTGTCAGTATTATTAATACTGGATAGGAAAACGTATTAACAATTTTATGATGATTATAATTTGATTTTGAAAAATGTATATATAACTTGTCGGGTCAAAAACCCGTATTCTCGTCAGATTACTCCCTCCTCCGTGCAGGGTGGCGCTCGGGGCGCGACGGCTGCGTGCGGGACCCCGGTGCGCGCGTGTGTTAGTTCGCAACGGACAACCGACTGGTGCAGTCATCTCTTGCAAGGGGCAAGCAACATAACCGACGCGGCTGGATTAGAGCGGAGTACTATTATTAGTTTATTAGTTTACGTTTATTACGATTAGTTTATTAGTTTACTTGTTTTAGTTCATTAGTTCATTTCTTTAATTCATATGCAGAACACAATTGAATTAAACTAAACAGTTCGAGCCAAAGGGATTGCAGAGTTTTTATTTCCTTCCAACCATTGGTCCTTCGAGCCGGATACTCTCAGGTAAGCGTTCTTGAATCTTCATCGTGTTGACTGCCTCCTTTCTGTTCATTCGTTTTCGTGAAAGAGGAAGGTAGCAACATGCGGCCGCGTAAAATCGCATATTGAACCGTGTGCGCATGCACGGGGGAGCGAAATTGGCGCCATGCCCACGGGTTTCCGCAGCAAAAATCGGTGCGCATGCGCGGGATATTATTCGTTGGGAGACACGTGCCGCTTGCTATCTAACGGGAATCTTTTTGCGTGCTGAGTTTCTTGCGCGTGCGCGGGAAGCGGTCTGTCACTTAACCATTGCGCGTATTTATTAATAAGATGTGACAATTAGTCCACCAGTGTCTTGCAGTTTAAAGTCTTGGTGCGCATGCGCAGACTTATATACATTTATATCTGCGACCCACAGAGAGCCTTGCGTATATAGTCTCGGCGCACATGCGCAGACTTGTTCGCACTTAAATTCATGGCGCTCGAGCGCCTCGAATCGAATGTCTCGGCGCGCTTGCGCAGACGTACACACGTTTACACCTGTGGCCCACAGAGTGCCACGCGTTTATGGTCCGGCGCGCACGCGCAGACGTACTCGCACTCGAGTGATCGCCGGGGGCATCCGGTTGTCCCGACCGCTACTGCCCCGCGCGATCGGCCCCGGGTAACGTGTTTTCTGGGTCGTAGTCGCGCGGGGAGGCACCCAAGCCCCATCTATACCCTCCCTCGGGTCCTGTGCGATCGGTCATGGGAGATGTGCATTCCATGCCGCGATCGCGGATGTGTGGGGGGGAGGGGTAGCACTCACCTCACTATTTTTCTGCTTCTAGGCAAGATGAGCAACCCAAGCATCCTCGTAGCCCAGGAGACTCTGATGAGCGTCATCGCCGGTACCGCGGAGGAAATTAACTCCCAAACACGAGACAAGTGGACTCCGGGTCTCATCGAGAGCAGCCTCGAGATCTTGGAGTCGCAATGGCACAACTTCCTCGGAAACCACCTAGCACTACTGAACAACCGAGGAACCGAGGAGGTCGAGCGCTACTTCGAGACCGATAACTATCGGACGCTTCAATCGATGTATATCGGTGCTCGAGGCCGATTATATGATGTTCGAGGCCGGACATCATCGCCTCCGGCCAGAATCTCAATGGCCGATGACCATCAAAGACGAGGTGCCATCAAACTTTCTCGAATCAACATTCCACGATTCGATGGGAAATCATCGGAGTGGGAATCGTTCCGCGACCTGTTCAAGGCGATGGTCCACGACAACGCCAGCCTCAGCGAAGTTGAAAAGCTTCACTTTCTCAAGACCCACGTTGACGATGAGGCAAAGAGGGCGCTTGACCATCTCCAGGTCATCGCCTCAAACTACGACGTTGCGTGGAGGATCCTGGAAGAGCGCTACGATCAACCACGCCTGTTGGTGCAACATCACCTACGGTCGCTGATGCAGTGCCCTATATTGAAAAGGGAATCCGGGACCGAGCTTCGGAAATTGGTTGATAGCCTGGAGTACCACCGTAGCCAGCTTAAAGCCCTAGGACGCCCAGTCGCGTCGTGGGACGACTGGTTCGTCACCTTGACCTCCGACCAATTGGATTCTGCAACGAGACGCGCCTGGGAGGACGAGTTGGCGCGCGAAGGCAGCATGGGCAATACCGCGCCCAGCTACAAGCAGCTCGTGACGTTCCTTCAACGCCGTGCCCAGACCCTAACTGCGATTGGAAACACACCCTCGCAGGAAGCGCTGGGCCGCATACGACCTGCAGCCGGGCCGCGCTCACTCAACACGTTGGCAACTAACCAATCGACACGGGACTGTCCAGCCTGCCACGCCTCTCATCGGGTTTGGCAATGTGATGCTTTCCGCAGTCTTCCTCCAGCCCAGCGCAAGACCATGGCCGTCAACAGCAACCTGTGCTTTGGCTGCCTTTCACCGAATCACACCATCAGGGTATGTCCGTCGAATGGAACTTGCCGCGAGTACGGGGAACGTCACCACTCCCTGCTCCACTCCGTTCTGGGCAAGCGACTCCAGAGACCCATCCAGGCCGAGACTCCGGAAAAGATGGCCAAGATCAACACAAACGCCACTAGTACCCAACCTCGGGCCAACGAGGATAGCGGAACCTCACAATGACAATCAGTACTCCCCACGGCTATCATCACCAACAGTGACGGGCGACAGCATCATCGTCGAGCAAGAGCGCTGTTGGATCCCTGTTCTAAAGCCACACTGGTGCGCCACGAGATCATCCGATGCCTCGGGCAAGACAGAAGAAAGGTGAACGTTGGCATTGCTGGAGTTGGCGGGCACCGACTGTAGTCCGCCAGTACTCGAGCTTACCTGTATGTGCACGGCATCAAGGGCGCTCCGACACTGCGGGTGGAGGTATACGGCCTGCGCCGGATCGGCATCATCACCCCGACTCAGGAACTCCCGGCTGACTTGGGACAGGCCGCATCCGGGTTCGAGTTAGCTGACCCCGAGTTCCATCGTCCAGGGAAGGTAGACATTGTACTGGAGGCCGGCGCATGTGCCCAGGTTCTGCTTCCGGGCCAGAGGCGCATCGGCCCCATGATCGCCCAGGAAACTATTTGGGTGGATGTTGACTGGTGCTTCACCACGCCTCGCGCCCGCCTCGGCGGTGCTGAGTTCAGCCTTGTGCGCTTGTCGACCCGAGAGCGAACCCTTGGCCTTCGAGAACTTGCTCGGATTAATGCGGAGATTCTGGGCTACCGAGGAGCTGCCCGCTGTGAGCAGACTCTCTTGCGCTTGCTCCGCGTGCGAGCGACTCTTTGCAACTCAGCATATCCGTGAGAGCAGTGGACGATATGTGGTTCCGTTGCCGATCAAAGGAGACCAGCTGCACTCGCTAGGAAACAGCATAAAGACGGCCAATCAGGTGCTTCTGGCGATGCATCGACGCATGCGGGCGGACCCGGAGCTCAAAAAAGAATACTGCCATTTTATGGCAGAATACCTACGACTGGGCCACATGCGCCCCCTCTCCGAGCGAGAGATTGAGGACGCCGGAGTTCCGGTCAACTACTTGCCTCATCACGCTATCTGGCAGCGCAGCGACGGGGGTCGCAAGCTCCGAATCGTGTTCAACGCCTCAAGGCCTACCGCCTCTGGGTCTACCCTCAACGACGTTCTGTATGCGGGCCCAAAACTGCAGAACGACCTCGCTCTGGTCGTGGCGCGTTGGCGGCGCCATAGGGTAGTGTTCTGCGCCGACATTCAGATGATGTTCCGACAAATCAAAGTCCTACCGAGTCACAGTCATCTGCAGCGAATCCTCTGGAGCCCTGATTGCGGAGCTCCTATAGCGCACTACGCGCTTCAAACCGTCACCTATGGCGTCAACTGCTCGCCATACCTGTCCCTGCGGTGTCTCCAGCAGCTGTGTTGCGACGAGGGCGCACCGTTTCCGAAAGCGGTTGACGCCATTAAACGCGACCTCTACGTGGACGACTTCTTGTGCAGCTCAGATAGCCTGGAATCCGCCAACGACCGCAAGCATCAGTTGATCCGCCTCCTCGCGGCGGGCGGATTCACCCTAAAAAAGTGGGTTTCAAACAGCACGGAAATATTGAACGACGTCGACAGTGGTGACTGCCTTCGTCCCAACTGGCGCGAGCTTGCCAGTGGCGGGCCTGTCAGTCAACTCGGACTCTCATGGGACCCGGTCAAGGACGAATTCAGGTTCAGCCCTCCAAGAGAGACGCACGCCGACCACCTGACCAAACGGATGGCCTTGGCTGAGCTGGCCCGACTCTTCGATCCTGCTGGTTGGTTGGCACCTATCGTCATCACTGGGAAAATACTCGTGCAGGATCTGTGGCGCGCCAAGATCGATTGGGACGAGGAGGTCCCCGAACCCTGGAAGAGCAAATGGCGCCATCTACGTGGCGCCATCGCCGGGATAGGCGATCTCTCGCTGCCTCGCTGGACCGGTGGCGACGCCTCCACTGGCGTGCAGCTTCACGCCTTCGCCGATGCCAGCCGCAGAGCTATCGCCGCGGTGATCCACAGCCGAGTCATTGACGGCGAGGGCCGCGTGACCACGACTCTACTCATGGCCAAGACCAAGTTGACTCCAATGAGGGGCCTGCAGCCCCAGTCGCGAACCACCATTCCACGATTGGAGCTTCGCGCTACCTTGCTGGCTGCTAGGCTGCTGAGCACGCTGGCTGTAAGCCTCGAGGTCCCCCTGGCGGATTGTTGCGCTTGGAGCGACTCGCAGGTGGCTCTTCACTGGCTGCGGTCGGATGGATCGACGGGCCACGACTATGTCGATAGTTGCGTCAGTCACGTAGAGGAACTGGTGCCGTCGGTGCCATGGAGGCACGTTTCGACGCTGGAGAATCCGGCCGACGCCGCCACCCGAGGACTGAACGTGAAAGAACTTCATGACCATCGCTTATGGTGGAGCGGACCCGAATGGCTCAAAGGGCCCATTAATACTTGGCCCATGGCGGCACCTCCTGTCGAGCCCGCTTGCTGCGCGGCTCAAGGGGACACCAACCTGAGTTGCCAATTCACGCAACTCCCTCCAGGGGACGAGTATCCCATCACCAGTTTCTCGAACCTGGGTCAGCTTTTGCGAGTCACAGTGCTCTGCCGACGATTCGCTCACCGTCTGGCGGGAGGCGAGACCACCAGCCCTCTCCGCCCAGCCACCGTCGAGGAGCTCAACAAGGAGTTCGTCGCCTGTGCTCGTCTGACACAGCGGTGCCACTTCGGGACCGACTTGGAGCGCTTGCGGCGTGGATCACCCGTGAGAAGCAGCAGCACATTGCAGACGCTCGCACCGTTCCTCGACGAGGAGGGTGTACTTCGCGTTGGGGGTCGCATCCAGCGGTCTCTGCTGAACTACGATCACAAGCATTTAATAATCTTGGATTGCAGAAGCCACCTAGCGCTGTTGGTGATCGAATGGGCGCACCAGCGGAGCCTTCACGGTGGTTTCCGCTCCACCTACGTTCAGATGCTCCAAAAAGCGTGGATCATCGGGGCGCGGAACACCATCCGAAATTGTGTGCGGAACTGTGTCGTCTGCGCCAGGGTCGCGGCGTCCACTCCAGCAGATCATGGCCGGGCTACCGGAGTCTCGCGTCACCCCAAGCCGGCCATTCAGTCGGTGTGGCCTCGACTACGCGGGACCCTTCGCCGTACTCAGGTCCAAAGGGCGAGGCATGAGGACCACCAAGGGCTACGTGGCCCTGTTTGTGTGCTTTAGCACCAAAGCTGTTCACCTTGAACTTGTTGGAGACCTGACCACTGCCAGTTTAATTGCAGAACTCACTCGCTTCCGAGGGCGCCGTGGCGCCCCAAAAGAGATCTGGAGCGACAACGTCACAAACTTCCATGGCGCCCACGGCGAGCTGCGCCGACTCCTGCAGGCTGCGGAGCTTGGATGGAAGTTAGTTGAGGGGAGTTTGGCGCAGGAGGGCATAACTTGGCGCTTCATCCCTCCCTCCGCTCCGCATTTCGGAGGCATCTGGGAGTCCAACATTCGATCTGCGAAACTTCATTTGCGCCGAGTCCTGGGCCCCCGCAGACTCACGTACGAGGAGTTCAGTACGTTTCTTGTTGAGGTAGAGATGATCCTCAATTGTCGCCCGCTGGCGCCTCTTTCTGGGGACCCGGAGGATCTGGATGCCCTCACCCCATCACACTTCCTGATCGGCGACATCGCAACTTCGGTGGCTCGCCCCCCATGGATGACCGCACTGTTGACCACCTTGAGCACTGGCGCCTGATCCAGGGACTCAGGGACCGCTTCTGGACTCGTTGGAGTGCAGAATATTTGAACACTCTTCAACAGAGGTCCAAGTGGCATCGGCCGCAAGTCAATCTTGCCATTGGGGATTTGGTGGTCATCCTGGATACCACCCTCGGTCGGTGACCGTTGGGACGAGTTGTCGCCGTTCATCCCGGCGATGACGGTCAGATTCGGGTGGTCACGGTCTGCGCAAGGGATGGAATTTTCCGGAGACCGGTGGTCAAACTGGTCAGGTTGCCGGTTCCGGAACGAGGCGGGCGGGATGTCGGGTCAAAAACCCGTATTCTCGTCAGATTACTCCCTCCTCCGTGCAGGGTGGCGCTCGGGGCGCGACGGCTGCGCGCGGGACCCCGGTGCGCGCGTGAGTTAGTTCGCAACGGACAACCGACTGGTGCAGTCATCTCTTGCAAGGGGCAAGCAACACAACCGACGCGGCTGGATTAGAGCGGAGCACTATTATTAGTTTATTAGTTTACGTTTATTACGATTAGTTTATTAGTTCACTTGTTTTAGTTCATTAGTTCATTTCTTTAATTCATATACAGAACACAATTGAATAAAAGTAAACAGTTCGAGCCAAAGGGATTGCAAAGTTTTTATTTCCTTCCAACCATAACTAATGATTACAATTTTGTAACATCATTTGGAAATTAACATTAAAACTATTAAGTCAAGTGTAATGTAAAATTAATATTTTATTAAATTAATAATGTACAAATATTTTTAATTGCTATGACATAAACAAAAATGGTATTGTAAATTACCAATAATAGACATCTTTTATAAAATTGAAACTCAATATAACATTAAACAATATAAAATATTATATCAATTTTCATGTTGATTTTAAATGATAAACTGTTTAATCATAATTATATTCGTGTGATGTCCCATAAGATATATATAATGTTAAATATATTAAAATATAAACATAACTTTTTCATATTTAAAACATCTATATATTCGAGTGTTAACAACGCTTTTGCAATTAATATCATGAAAACTATGTCAGTGAACGAAATCATGATACAGCAGGAGCATTAAAGCATTATTGCAAAATTCTAATGTAATACTTAATACGCGCCCATCGCTAATTGGTTAGATCAATCAGATCTCTATCAAAAAAGTGTTACAGGTAAAGTTTATTTACATACTCACAACGACGGCACTACTCAGATTCGACTTTTCCACCGTGCCGACCTTGGGCCTAGAAAACCTAGAAGTGTTTGTGTGCAGAAACGCAATTCTAACGTGAAAAGTAGACGTCTGTATTTGGACGAAGGAACCCCAAAACATAAGAACAGAAGAAGACATTTTGAGGTTAGAATAACTTTTGAGCAAATAGATTCCAATACCTGAAATTTTTTTTTCTGTATTCTGAAAAACATTTGCGATGTGTACCCAAAATTTGGTGCATTTTAAAATTTTGATCGGACCACTTCACGTGAAATACCCCATATATATATATATATATATATATATATAGATGTATCGAGATTTTGCGTTGACTCGAGAAAATAGATAAATTTCTATTATTCAATATTGAAAAAACACCTAGTGATAAAAATGAAGCCAAAGTTATTTCTTGCACATTATTTATCCAATTGTCGTCATTGACTTAAAATTATAATCTACGCATAAGAAAAAAAGAACGAACGGACGGTCTGGATTGGAGCAAAAATGGGCCTCAAAAGGTGGAACGGTCTCATGAAGCCTGCACATCAACTTCATGCTACAAATCAGAGGATGAGAGTCGTTGGTGGCTTCTAGTGGAAGTTGAGGACTTCCGTGTAAGAGCCTTATACGACACCGGAGCCTCCAAAATCGTCATGGGATCCAGTGGTCAGCAGATCGCTCAACGCATCGAGATGGCGGATGGTAGTTACTAACCGCTAATTGGGCACGTTATCCTAACTTTCACTGTCAGAAGTGAGACACGTGAAATAAGGGTAGCAATCATTCGCAACCTTGACACCTAATGTTACGTAGGTGTGAATTTCGTACGTGCATTCAAAGCAGTATTAGATCAGGATAGCAACAGCTTATTCCTCAAGGATAGTAAGCAGCAGATTCGCCTCGAGGTGATTGGCATCAGAGGTATAGCCGCCCTCTCGTTAGTTGGGATAGTTGTTGCAGCCGAGGCGAAAACAGAAGAGTTGCGAAAGTTGGTAAACCAAGTACTGTCTAATACTTCTCCTAAAATCGAGCGAACTCTACTCGTCAAACATACTTTCGACGTGAGATCACCTCGTCAGATAAAACAAAAATATTATCCAGTGCCGGAGGAGATTTAGGAGGTGAATCACTGACAATTCCGAGAAATGCTAGATTTATAGATCGTAGAAACATAGGACAGCGCATGGCCAAACCCTGTTGTGATGGTACGCAAGGAGAGTAGATCGAGTCGGTTCTGCATTGACTTTAGAAAATGCTCTAACGAAACTAGAAGTATATGGCCTTTATAAGTATATAGCCTTTACATCCCTGGGGATGTATTTGTATCAGTTTAAGCGGATACCATACGGATTGGCATACGCAGGCGCGACCTTTCAACGCATGATTGACCAAGTCATTGGTCCTGATCTTAAGCCCCGTACCTTGTCTTACCTCGTTGACATTATCGTTACCGAATCCTTTGAAAGGCATAAGAAGTATTTCGAGACGGTGCTGAAACGACTGACGTAGCCAACTTGACAGTGAATAAAGATAAGTTTATCTTCTGTTAAGCAGAGGTTTGATATCTTGGCGTGCTGGTTAACAGGTATGGATTTTACCCTCACCCAGTTAAGACCCAGCCCATAAGAATCTATCGTCGTGGTACCAGCGCTTTATGCCAGATTATGCCACGATCACCGAACCGTTTACTCGTCTTACGAAGAAGAACCAAGCGTACGAGTGGTTAGATGAACAGAAGCTAGCCGTTCAGCAATTAAAGAACCTGATCATGATTGCTCCGGTTCTTTAACGTCCCACTCCAGACGCACTATGTAGTCTGCATATGGCCGCGAACGACACCTGCACAGGAGCTGTGCTCGTTCAAGTAATAGACGGGTAGGAAAAAGTCATTGAGTTTGTCAGTCGCATTCTCACGGCGCCGAAGAAAACCTACAGTGTTACAGAGGGGGTATACTTGACCGTAGTCTATGCTATTAATAAGTTCGGACAATACATCGAAGGGTATCACTTTAAAGGGATAACGGATCATAGTTGTTGACGCTGGTTGTGTAATATTAGAATCCCAACGAGCCGACCCAGATGCGCTCTAGGACTTCAAGCTCATAACTTCGTCGTTGACCATAGAATAGGTGTTCTGTATCACTCTGTATACCCTATATCGCAAGACGATGAGCCTACGATAGTAGCGATGTCTTGGACTCAACGACTAAGGGTCTCTGGTACCTAAACTGAATAAAGAATATCTCCAACAAACCTCTTCATTTCACCGATCGGAAACTAGTCGGTCGAAATCTGTACAACTATCGCCTTCTTCGATATTGATCCTAGACGACCAACCGTAGGCTCAAGACCCAACCCATATATTCGAAGCCAAACGACGTGCTTGGTGTTATTGAGGGTTTTGCACGGGAATAGATTCCTATTTGTACCATGGGTTGGACCCAATTTAGACCTCACGTTCCCTCAAAACCCACACAATTACATCTTAGTGTTTTATCCATCCATATTCTAAGATATACTTCGAAGTCATAAAAACTGAGTACTTCTCTTTTTCTGGAAACTGCATAGAAATATAATATAGGATAATCTGAATATAATACCTTATGAATAGTTTTTCCTTTCGGTAACAATGTTGTAACTATTCTCGTAAAAGGCATTGTACAAAATTTTATCTTTTCCACTTAATGTATTGTACATAAATATTTTATCTATGCCCCTGTATTATCAGTATAAAAGCGATACCCACCAGATGAATTAAAATTGATACAGACAATTAATATCCTTTAAAAACATTTTTTTCATCACATAATAAACTATATTGTTCTTCGCCGTGATCGAATAAATATCCTATATCAATATCATCCATTTTAAAACATTCTAACATTTTAATGGCATAAATGAAAAATTTGCAATATGTTTACCTTCTTTTTCAAACAAATATGTTTGTATGCTTGGTTTTCTACTCTTATATAATGAGATATAAGTTATAAAAACTCTTGTGAAAATTATGTTTTAAATTCATTCGATAATCTTGAGTAATAAAAATATAGATAACGTTAATTTGCTACACGAAACATGGTATATAAGTTATTATTTATATCAAGTAACAATTTTAATCGATTTTTCCGAAGTATAGTGATTTTCGCCGCTTTGTATGCCGATTCGGCATTCTTTTCGCAAAATAAATTAATACGTTCAACATATCAGAAAACAATCGTAAAAAAATATTTTGAAAATTCAATGAAAAAAACATTTTTGGCCTAGGCTTAAACCGAAAACTCCAGTCTCTGCGAAGCCGGTGCGTTACCAGTTTCACCACCGAGGACCTCAGCTGTTGGAATTTCATGGGTAAATAAGAGTTTAAATAAGAGCTTTCACGGAAGCTTAGCAATTTTTGCATTTATGTATACCGATTCGGCATCCCTATTTTCGGCACAATTATTATACATTATTTAATTGAATAATTAGTAAATGGACATTTCTATAGAGAAGTTGTTCGAGAGGGTAGAGGGAGTAAAATAAAAACTTTATATAAAGGAGAAATTTAACTTGAATTTTTGTAACACCTATAATTTAAAAGAAAAGCAAATGTTTGCTTAAAACGTCAGTTAAGATTCACGACAGCAATCGAATTTTTGTAGTAAATGTCTTATTGGTGTTGTTTTTGTGCTTATTCCTTATTTAAGTTAATACTTTGTATTCCGACAGTTTCGTCGATGGAAATGATGTTCATATTTCACTTAATAATAAATACGAATTTTTTTCAAAGTTTCAATATTAGTCTACGAGAGGAACTGTAAGTCAGGGTAAATGACCAATTATTTTTAGTATATTTAATATTTTAATAATACTTTTTTATAGGTAATATATTGTAAGAATGAAATAATATTGTTTTTATTTATATTACTGTACAGTCTAAGTAAGGCTTAATTATTAATTGTATTAAATTTAGTATCTACTAGCTCACACTTACCAGATGACAATATTAGTATTTGCAATATTGCATGAACAATTTGACCAGCGAAAAACATCATATGATCCAATAATAAAATTTCTAAATATTATGGTTTTGCTAGGGAATCGTCACAATTGCTAAACTAATGTAGCATTAATAAGTACCTACTAATGACATTTGCAATATTCTTCTTGTAACTGCTTATTGGATGATTATTACGTTGATGCGCTTGAATTCTGAAATAAAGGTTTGTATTAAATAAAGATTCTAAAAATTATTATTTCGTGAACTTTAATTTGAATTAAGTATTGCCAATAAAATGACTTCTTAACCTTTAGAGGACGGGAATTTTCTGGTTCAAAAAAGCTTCTTTTTGCAATAAAATTATTGTCTAAAAACATCGGATCACTTTTAACCTTTAGAGGACAGGGATTTGGGTTTACCGTTTTCTCTCACTTTTCTATAGAAATCGAGTTTTTGTGATGTCTCACATCTCAAAACTAACACATGTAAAGTTTAGTCCTCTAAAGGTTAAAGAGATTTGAATCTCGTTATGTCATCATTAATACTGTCGGAAAATACTGTTTTTACACAAATAATTACTTTATAATAATATTTAATTAAAATTAATAGAACATTGCTCTTTGTTACAATGTAATCTATAATTGTGCAAAGTGGTTTGGCGCAATAGTAAAGAACTCAATGTAAAACAAGTTTTATGCTTATATATATATATATATATATATATATATATATATATGTATGTATAATCAGGATCATCGGTATACCCTGAAAATATTTGTACCTTATATTGTGGAGAAATGGACAAGAGATAGAAGAGGGATAAAGCAGGATGAAAAAAAGCGCGACGCCAACAGGTAATGACAGGTACGTAGTGCAACTCTTGCGAGTAGCCGAAGCCATAAAGATAACTTTCTTTACGGCGATTTTATAATTATTTATTGGCGGATCTGGCCTGCACGCGATA
The DNA here is from genome assembly GCA_026168455.1 of Theocolax elegans. Taxonomy (NCBI): domain Eukaryota; kingdom Metazoa; phylum Arthropoda; class Insecta; order Hymenoptera; family Cerocephalidae; genus Theocolax; species Theocolax elegans. Next base: position 47,520,877 of record CM047428.1, on the reverse strand, counting down.
ACAAGAAGATCGACGTGAGTTTGCGATCCCATACGCGTGCGGAAGTGAAAGCGTGAGAAACCTCCAGTGGTTATACTTCATTGCGAGGCCTTACGTGGCCTGTTCTTGTTTTTTTATTGGTTTATTAATATATTTCTTGTTATCTCTCTTTCCTCTTCAAGTAATAAATAATTTTATCTATAATTACTTAATCGAGTAGCAGTTAGGTTATTAGCTACCAACGTCTATTATTCCTGTTATCCAGAATACCACCCTCACCGTTTCAAAATAGTTAAAGAATTTTTATTAAATAATGAGTATCCTATTAATTTTATTAATCATAATATAAGGAAAATAATGGATAAACTAAAATATAAAGCTGACAGTAACTATATTTTGCAACTTTAAGTGTTCCCTATTATCCAAGTTTTTATGGTAATGTGTTTGGTTTTATGTAACAGAGAGGTGTTAGAGTAGTTCCGAAAATTTGTAATGGCTTAAATAATGTTATTGTTAGAAGCAAGGAAAAAGTGGATAAACGTTGTGAAACGAATGCAGTTTATAGAATTAAATGTAATGATTGTGATGCTAGTTATGTAAAAGAGACAAAAAGACAACTACAATGCAGAGTAAAAGAACATGAAACTTGTTGGAGTGGTGGATCAATAACTAGATTATAACACTTCATTATAACCTCACTTTATGCCATGTGCTCTGTACTAGCACGTTGCCACGTTTTTCACTAGCCGTCTTTTATCCATTGATATCGCACTTATTCCTCAATTATTTTTAAAATTCTTTTTAGTATTCTGTAGCTGATGAATTTCCCTTCATCTCTGTGCGTATATTGTTCAACTTTATTTAATCTTGATTCAATCTTTTTCACTTTGAATTTTCTTCAATACACATGACTTTTTACTAACCTCACTTTTGATTATCTCTATAAGACTCGAGAGTCATTATACAAGATAAGTTTTAATATACAAACCACTCTCTGCTACCATGTTGGAGTGGTGGATCAATAATTAGATTATAACACTGTGAGGTTTTGATAATAATATAATATATTGTAAAATAAAGTAAAGTGGCAAAAGCCACTACATCGGAGTCTTGGCGTAGAGAGAGAGAGGAGTATAGAGTTCAGCACAGCATAGTCAGACTCTATACACGAAGTATGGTATAGTACATAATAGGCGCTTAGAGTATAGACACGAGACATGTGCGGTACGCTTGCTCTCGCGTGAGCTTGTATGACTGCACAAAATCGTTGTATACCAATAGATGGCGCGACGTGTACCATTTCGGAGTAGTACCACGATCATATATATTTACATATTTCAACATAACTAATAGTAAAAATTCCGACGTACAATATGTTATTAATAATCATATAACAAAATATGATCATACATTTGATTTTAAAAATATGGACATATTAAACAAAGAAAAAATTTGGGGAAAAAGACTAATATCAGAAATGACCCACATTAAATTGGAAAAAAATGCCATTAATGTAAAAGAGGACACAAAAAACCTTAGCCAATTTTACAGCAACATTATTGAAAAAGTCAAATTGCGGTCGAAATTGTAATAAGTTCCTTTCTTCTTTGAACGTAAGTCAAAACAATATTGCTGGTTATCTACAGAGGGAATATTAATCATTATGTAATCAATCTACGATTGATATTAAATAGTGCGTGAAAATTTGAAATTGGTAAATAATGAATTTTAATAAACAAATAGTAAATATGATTGAAAAAAGTGCAATAAATAAAGACCAATTTATCATTAATTTTTTAAGAATTTTTTAAGAATTTCAAATAATAATGACGAGTAGTTAAGCATTTATAAATATTGACTACTATTTAAAAACTGGAGAAATGTTAAAGAAAAACACGATCAAGTTTTGAATTTTTTACGATTTTATTAATTTTATTTATTTATTAAATTTTTCAAATATAATTGACTTTAATTTCAGTGTTAATTAATGATAGTAAATAATCTGTGATATATTAATTTACAAATTTTTGTGACACGTATATGTCATTAATACGATCAAATTAACAGATAAGACGAAGGTATTATGACGTGTTACAAAGATTTGAATCAGCTTTCCAAACTGTCTGTGATATGATTAACAAAGTTTGATCTCAATAAATTTTTATTATTATTGACTGCTTTTTGCTTAATTTGTGTAACGGTGTTGAATTAAATTATTTATTTATTTATTTATTTACTTATTTATTTATTTATACAAAGGATAATATGATGTTTTATGTAAATCATTCAGAGAAGAAAGGTAAAGTAAATTTTATTACCGCAATCTTTGTGCAAATTTTAATATACATCGTTGCTACTTACTTGTGCTTTTTATTAGAGATACTATCGATATTTTGAATGCCAGATGTGAGCATTAAATTTAATAATTAGTAAGTAATTATATAGTAAATATGAAAGTGTTAGTATGATTGTAAAATGATTGTTTGTAATAAAGGTATAACCTGATGATGATGGAGAGCTTTCATCGAAACGTCGCCATTTAAATAATTTTTATGTTTTGTTCACTAAAATCGACAAAAATACCTTTCTTTTAACCAACTGCGTGGACGATAATAACGACAAATTTATATTATACACCTAATACCCTTACTTCCGTTACAAAGTACACTCCGTTACAACTGGCACCCAAATACGTGTGGTTTGAGGATTACGCCGGATTAATTAACACATAGAAGTGTTAATTAATTTAACAAATTATTTAATAATTTAAAAAATAATTCTTTTAAAAAGAAGAGTTTTTTAAACAAGATTTAAGATTTTTTTACCAAGTGGGTAATAAAATTCGAAAGCCCCTATTGTATTTACGGATAAATACCACAACGTGAAATCGACCCCGCGGCCCAATTAAATTTCCACTGCTTTCTCTCAAATCAAATCGTCTCGTTTTCATCGAATTGAGACAATTATTCGTAAATAATTGACACAATTTTTGACAAAGTGAGCTGTCAGGCCTGCGCTAGGTTACAAACTTGAACCTGTTAAAATTAAAGCTTTCCGGACGGACATAACCTGGTCCGACGTCCTAACATTTATGGGTTAGGGTAACAAATCCATTTTTATGCGATTGTGAGGTCATGCGTGCGGTTTAAATAATTTAAATAACGAGAAGATATTAATTTGTTCGTAATTAAGTCATTTAATTTATTTAAATTCTCTGATTTAAAATAATTCAGTCGCGATAGACCTCAAATTAGGTTAACAATTTAATTTAAAGAGAAGATAAGAAAAATCTTGTATATTTTAAAAAAATTTAATTAAATCAGTACAAGTTAAAGTGTCCTCATTGTTTTTTTTTATTATTCTCTAATTAGTGATAAGTTTACCAAGAGATCCTGTCCGAAAAGCTACAAGAATATTTTGTGGATAACAGATTTAAGCGAGTTGTTTCAATTAAAAGGGAAAAAATCATTCCTTCAGCATGTGGCTCAAAAATTTTAATTTTTTGATCGTTGCCACGCAAAGTAGAATTGTATAACCTTACGTAAAGCAGGCCACCGGATGCCAAATTTTTTGTATTCTTGTTCACTAGCGTGCGATAGTAAATAAGTGCAATAGCCGATAGAAACGCTGACTGTTTGGCCCAACGAGATGAGGATGTCTTCGCAGTACAAGTTGACGAATAGATCCACACCCAAAATGCGACACAAATCGAAGCCCACCTGATACAGATTAAGCTTCGACTTGACGGTTCCCGCTTTAAAAAGGCGGAACGCCTTCAGCGATGGCTCCTAGGAAATTATTCGGCTGATGAATTTAGCCAACAAACTGATACCGTTATTGACCAAATAAGGCGGTTCGAGAAGTGGATAGGAATAATCCACCAAGCTCAGGGGAGAACTCCAAGAGCGTTACCTGATAAGAAAGGTATGCAGCTGAGTGAGGAGAACCTTAACCACACGATTCGACTAATTATTGAGGACCTGCCTACATCCCTAGGGAGAGGCAATCTAGCAGCCAATCCAGTCGGAAGAGTAGTAAATCAGATTGGATAATACTAATAGCGACCGATAGGACGCGATACGATGTGCCGCGGCAATTTTCCACATATTTGGAAGAACAAATCGCTAAGTCAAAAGCTCTACAAGAGCAAATGGAAAGTATGGCGGCACAAATAATGAGGTTAAGCAATGTTATAAGGCACGTGACGTTCCAAAGAGCCTCAAATATGCGATTGGATCCACTAGGCGCAAGTCCACATGTCCAATTTCAGGACTCATACACCTACACAGTACACATATATCTATCTACACAGTACATATATAACCGAATTATTCAGCTTATTTCCTCCATATAGGATTTTTTTCAATACAAAAAATATCTATATCTCCTTGATCCAACGAATATCAATTTAAACACTCCTTAAATAAAAGATAACACTGGATATCTAGTAGAATTAGAAAGCAATACTGTATCTTGGATCGATAGATTCAGAATGGCGAAGATCCGTTTTCAGAACCACGCCACACTTCTTCGATTTTCTATCTCCCTCAATTTAATAATATCCCTATCTTTTATCTATTTCTCGTTACCTGTGAGGGTTCCGGCAGTATTATATTTTACAACCCTTCCGCATCCGTCACAGGTGTAATCAAGCTACCCATATTTACCCCACTATAGATCAAAATGACAACTAATTTGCATAAGTTATCATTGTCCCAACTGGTATTTCAATTTTCCGTATTTGAGGTAATTACTGTCATATAACATAATATGTTTGCACGGAAGTCTCATCTCTAATACAGTCATCTATTGATTGGTACAATAGATCACTATAATAAACCCTATCTAACAGCGCGAAGTTCAAATCAAAATTTAACTCCTGACTAATATACACGTGTTCCCCCACTACCCGCATTCCGAATTCCCTATGCTGTACATGCGCGATCACCGTATCGATACGAGCGCGGACCGCGTGCTCAGTGTGCGAGCGCTTGAATATAGATCGATTCAAGATGATGACAACTGAGCGCGGGCCGGCACGTAAACAACGTGCTTTGCGACCGTTTCCCCGGGTGTGCGCGATCCCCACCGTCGGGGATAGTACTCGGGTACTACCGCAGAGTAGTGCTCGAACAGAGGTGCGCGCACGTACCAACAAAGGTTTCCCCAGGCGATGCAGTCCACGGCGTTATCCCAATCTCACCACTGTCAACAAACTACTATTTCCCGATGAAATGGCAATGTTTTATACCACATAATATGTTATAATTAGGTAAACTTACCGCGAGTTTATCCCTTTTATTCGCGGTCCTTTTCAGCTCACGTCGTTATAGCTGTACAATGACGCGAGATCGGCAAGTGATCTCGCGGTTGTTAACGGATATCGCAACGGTAGGTCGTGCGCGGGGTTCGCTGATTTAATTCCGCCGCGCACTTTCATGGCACGGCCTAGGGAGTATAACTAGGCAGTGCCGTAGCAACCTATCCCTTTTTCCCTACCTACGCGAGAGATCGTACCCCGTTACAATTTACATATAAAACCACTATACACAAACAACTATATACATATTACCGAACGATAAAATTTTGTATCAAATAACTCGCGACACGGTCTAACACGTCGCACTCTGGCTGGTGGCTTTTTCCACCACCAGAGGGAGACGACTATCTCTCTACACTCGTTGGAGAAATCGTCGTCTCTTTTCTATATATATATATAGCCGCAGAACATCTTGCTGGCGTCGCAGATTATCTTACGGCAGGCGTCTAAGGTAAGATCTCCAGTTCCTTACTGACAAGGAGAGGTCACACCCTCTGGAAAACGGATCCTTACCAAACTCTAGGATATAATTTCTACTATAAAATCATGCAGAAAACAGGAGTTTTAGTGTCCAATGGCCATTTTTACGATAGATATAAGCAAATAATGAAAAATCTCGCCAAAAAAACCGTTGAGTTTGAATGCTTATAACTCAGAAACAATTAAAGATGTACATATAAACTAAATTTTGAAAGAAGGCTGAGATCAAGTAGATACGTTTTAAAAAAAAGGAAGATCAATTATTTTAATATGGTCAAAAGTTATGAGAGTAATAAGAATTATACGAAATTTTGGGCTACAAAAATCATTAAATTGTAACTTTAAATTTTCGATAAAATTTTGGCTAATTCTTATTTCTCCCATAACTTTTGACCATATTAAAATATTTGAGCTTCCTTTTTTTGAAACGTATCTACTCGATCTCAGCTTTCTTTCAAAGTTTAGTTTATACGTACATCTTTAATTGTTTCTCAGATATAAGCGTTCAAACTCAACGGTTTTTTCGGCGAGATTTTTCATTATTTGCTTATATCTATCGTAAAAATGGCCATTGGACACTAAAACTCCGGCTTTCTGCATGATTTTATAGTAGAAATTATATCCTAGAGTTTGGTAAGGATCCGTTTTCCAGAGGGTGTGACCTCTCCTTGTGAGTAGTCCAAGCTGGAGATCGAGGACGAAACGCCTTCAATTATTTTAAAAGGCCTTGCTCTGGGAAATTCCACCAACCATAGTGGACAAAGAGTACGATAGGCCTGATTTATTCTAAAGTAAAGCATTTATTTCGGAGAGACCGATATTATTATATACATATACATATTACCGAACGATAAAATTTTGTGAAATAATTGTTTGTAATTGAATAAAGGCACCTGAAGATGTTGGCAGACCAAGCCAACGAAACGTCGTGCATAAAATAAAGGAAAGAATTGTGTTTTCTTCCTCCTCTCCTCGCCTCCATCAGATCGACTTAAGTTTCATATACATCAACAAATTACTATATTTTTAATGATATTATATAATACTATATAATTTAACGACTTTTATAGGACTATATGAACAATTTTTTATTAAAAATAATTGCATAGTTTTGCAAAAAATGACACGATGACTTGATTTATGTTGAAAATGTCAGATAGTGAAGTGTTTTTATCGAACGTTTTTGTTACTTTTAAATTTGTTAAATTTATAGTTCAGATTAAAGTGTCAGGAGGGCGAGCCAATGCCGACATCCTTCGGCAAATACGGGCCGCGCCAAACCTCAAGCCGCTGGGAGAAAGTCTCCCGTATCCGGCGTACCAGAGGAGAAGATCTGCTCATTGACCTTGAAAGACCTGGCGTAGGAAATCCAGATCTCGAGGCAGCGGTCTCGTCCACATTACATGGGTTAGCAGAGGTCCAGATGCTGACCCACATAGAGTTTATTATTATAAAGGACATGGACGAGGCCACGACGGCGGAGGAAGTGGCAGAGGCAATCTCTGCGGTGATTGGGCCAAATATGGTACGTCCTGGGAATATAAAGCTTAGAAGGTCATATGGAGTCACTCAGATGACCAGTGTCCTTCTTACCGCATCAGCAGTAAAAAGGCTCCTACAGAATGGCAAGCTTCGGATAGACTGGGTCAACTGCAGGGTTCGGCTCCGCGAGCCGATCTCGCGTTATTACCGATGCCACGGGGTCGATCACTTCGCAAAGGCTTGCAAAAGCGCAGTCGACCGATCATCGCAGTGTTTCCGGTGCGGTTACGAGGGACACAAAGCAGTGGATTGCGCGGCGGATAATAACATAGCCGCGCCTAGGGTTAAAGCATCTGACAGAATTGGTTAGGGTGCTATATATCAACCTAAATCACTGTGCTGTGGCCCAGGATCTGCTGCGACAGTTGGTCAGAGAAGATTTAGAAAAATTTCTTTTTTTGAAGATTTAGAAATAGAATTTCTGGGAACCCTTGATGCCATCGTGACTAGTGCAAGGTCCTCCCGATTGCCAATAGTCATCGGAGGGGATTTTACTGCCTGGGCGACAGAATGGGGCAGTACGAAAACGAACAATCGTGGTCGTGTACTCCTCGAGGCCTTTGCGATAGTGGAGTTGGAGATTGCTAACACTGGAACGACTCCCACTTTTACCAAGGCGGGGAGGTCGTCTATAGTAGACCTAACCTTCATCGATCCCAGATTAATGAAGAGTTCGTTTACCTGGAAAGTTCGTGATCGCTACATTGGGAGCGACCATCAAGCACTCGTGTACCAGCTCCAATCGACGATTAACAGGGCAGCAGGTCCGAACAAAACCTTCCAATACAAGAGATGGGTGCCGTCTACCTTCGACCGAGAAATGTTCCTCTGCTCCATAGCAGAAGTCGCTGTCAAAGGAACACCGGAAGAACGAACCGAGGAACAAACGCGTGTCATAATAGCGGCTTGCGATATCTCTATGGCCGGGAAATCCATCCCTCGTGGCCGTCCACCTATTTATTGGTGGAATGAGAATATCGCAAAAATACGCCGTGAGTGTCTGCGCACTCGGCGACTGCACCAGAGAGCTCGAAACCAGCCGCGGTACCACGAACTAGCCGCGGCCTACGAGGAAAAACGTAAAGAGCTCAAGGCTACCATTAATGCGGCTAAACGCAAGTCCTGGCGCGAATTTTGCGAGGAAATGGACCGCGATCCCTGAGGTAAGCCCTACAAAATGGTGACGAATAAGATCAAACCCAGGGGCATCTCAATACCATCGTGTCCTCATTTTCTTGACAGGGCGATGCACCACCTATTCCCACAATATCAGGAACGGGCAGCCGAGACAAGTCTAATGTGGGCCGACAGTGCAGTTGCGCCGCGCCAGATATAAGCATAACCGAGCTGAAAATCGCTGCAAGGAGAATATCCATCCGTAAAGCTCCAGGGCCGGATAAAATACCTGGTCTGGCTATTAAGACCGCTGCGCTGAATGTGCCACTAATTTTTGCGGACATATTTAGTGCATGTGTTCAATTAGGATGCTTCCCAGACATTGCACAGGCAGGCGATCTGTTCGGTTTACGGAAAGGGCGCTCAACTGTTGACGCTATAAGTCGAGTTATTGAGCTGCCACCAATGCCATCGGTGGTACTAGGAATTCTAGGCGCATGTGTGCTATCGTCGCACTGGATACCCGCAATGCCTTCAACTCGGCTCGGTGTTTACATAGAACGGATCCTCCTCTATGACACCAAGGATGGCGCACACTCCTATAACATCATCGGAGGCGTGCTGCAGGGTTCGGTCTTGGGACCTCTTCTTTGGAACGTCATTTACGACGGACTGCTTAGGCAGCAGCTTCCACAGGGATTGTCAATGGTGGCTTTTGCCGACGATGTGGCTTTGGTCGTCGTCGCAAGGAGCATCGATGAGATAGAATATAGTGTACTGTAGTGGCTGCATGGTTGAGCACCCATGGGCTGTGTTTGGCGGCCGAGAAGATCGAGACGGTACTTATCTCCAGAACGAAGTAAAGGAGGTACGCCATCTTTACTGTAAATGGTAAACGTATAAGATCGGCGAACACGGTGAAATACCTAGGAGTCATCTTGGATGCGCGGCTAACATTCAAGGAACACCTACAGAATGAGTGCAGGGTCGAAAGCCGCAGGAGTGGCTAGAGCTTTGTCGGGCATAATGCCCAATATCGGAGGGCCATAGCATAAAATGAAACGGACATAGAAGCGATCACACCGGAAAACAGTTCCGGGCGGGTGTCGGTGCGAACATTTTCCTGTTCCCGTATGCGGCGCGTCCCCCGGGTGGCGGATGGGGGAAAGCTCGTCACGCTTGTGTGAAGGATAGAGGTGAAACAAAATAGCCTCCATGGACCAAACAGTTAAAGAAGGATGATTAGCAAGCGAAAGGAATACCTACTACCCCAAGCGTGCAGCTCCAAACTAGGAGTCAGTCCCGCCGTCGGTTCCGATCGGGTGAAAGCCCCGGTGGCCGGCGCTGGCCTCATGAATTTTGGGGGAGGCCACCAAGCGCTTCGTTCTACGGACACGTCAGAGGTGGGGCCCTCGAAAGAAAACCCCAACAACAGCCGTCGTTACAGATGTTGAATATTGCATCCGCAAGCAGGTTACAGAGCGGCAGCGTTATAAGCCTTGGTAGTGCCATCAGTGGCATCTCTGCCTATAGTAAGGAATCACAAGAGGAGATACAAATATTCCGCAAGGTATACGAGAAGATAGAGAAGGCGCAAGAGGAGATCGACTCCACTTACGACCACCTAAAGAGCGAACTGCAGGCTATGTTGACTGCTTCTGCAAAGCAGCCTAACATCTCAATGGTCGTGAAGACAGGGCTGAAGACCGTAGACACTCTTGTACAAGATTTCTACGGGAAAACCAAGAAAATGTTTTCGGCAGTCGACGATTACAAGTGCCAAGTCGAGGATTATCGAGTTGGTCACGAGAATCGTCGGCGGCCAAAGAGAAGAGGCATAATAGCTGAAGCCGTCTTTACGGCTACAGCTAGAATGCAGGCTCAAAAGAGAAGTAGATGGGGCCCTCAAAGCCCCCCGAGGTCTCTAAGAGCCGAAAGAAGAAGAAGCCTCGAAAGGAGGTACCACCACGAGGCATGGACAAGAAGCAATCCAAGTCCGCGTCAGTGGCGGGAAAAAAGCTGTCAGTTAAGTCGGGACAGGCGCCTCTTGATAGGAGAAAGCGCCAGATGGCGCCGATATCCACCCTGGTGGTCACTGTCGCGGGGGACCGTACCTTTGCTGAAGTTTTGGGGAAGCTCCGAAAGGAAGACAATCCGGACGAAAGCGGCGCTCAGGTTCTGAGCGTACGGCCGACAGGGCGGGGAGATGTCCTGCTTCGGCTGGGCAAGAAGACGGACGCAACAGCATTCGCGTAGTAAGTGCGCATGGCTACTCAAGGTATGGGAGAAGTTAGAATCCGAGATCGAAGGGTGACCCTGGAGATCAGAGACCTGGACACTCTCACAACGAGGGACGAAGTGGTGGCGGCTCTAAATAAAGTTCTCGCGTCTCCGCCTGAGAGCCGAGAGATGAAGCTTTTGGGTCCCAACCGCAATCAACAAAAGACAGTCATCGTGAAGCTACATCACGAGACCGCTGACAAGCTAAAGTCGATGCGACATCTTTGAAAGCTGTCGCGTTTGGGATCGAATTTTGAGAGGAGCTATCGGTGCCTAGACTTCGGCAACACGAAACGGAAGTGTAAGGGAGTGGACAGGTCCTCATCATGCTACAAGTGCAGCGAGCCTGGATACAACCTTAAGAATTGCAAGAGTGCTCCCCAATGTTTCCTTTGTCCATCAAAGGGTGCTCAGGGAGTATCTCACATGGGGGGGTCTGGAGCCTGTGCAATCTTTTGGTGCGCGCTCGAAACCGCAAGTAAGGCCGTTTGACGATAAGTGGTAGTCTCAACGTGGGAGGATAGAATAAGGAACGAATGACGCATGTCACAGACACGCCTCCCAGCTTGAAGTAATGTGAAAAACAGTTCCGGGCTGGGCAGGTGAAAGCGTTGGGTTTGAAGTTTCAGCCGGTAAAAATCCGGCACTGGCGACGAGTGCGGACCCTCGTCGTCGTCTTATGTAAGATTTCTCCAGTTACCCACGAAAAAAAAAATAATAAAAAAATAATTGCGGGAACCTGTTTTTGGAGGGCAGAGCACTTTTCCATGCTATCGGACGCGTCCACAGGTTGCGGATAGTGGAACGACCAGAGAGAGTAGTGGTTATAGGAGACTATAACCAGTCTCTCTGGTCAGTCGCTAATATACTGAATACGCGACCGCGGACAGTGGGATACAAACGCAGCTGATAGTGGTAAGTTGTTGTTTTTACACCTACTCATGCACTAAACGCACATGCAATTCCGCTCGAGCTAGCTGAGCTCATGTGCAGTAGGAAGCCCTATAAACGGATATTTTCCAAGCGGGATATGATTGAAATGCAGCTGCGAACAGAGATGTGTGGGTTTAGTGGGTAGTCGTTGTTTGCGCTTACTGAGTCCCACACTCGGTGGACTGTCTGCTCTTGTGAAGGGGTGGATTGTTTACCGGCTGTACGTAAAATGTCATTACCACAGACTTAAAAAAAAAATAATAATACATGTTTATTTCGCGGGAACCTCCCTTAGGACATTACAGCATTTTTCCATTTTATCGACCGCGTCCACAGGTTGCGAATCTTGGAACGACCAGACAGATTAGTGAAGGTAGAAGACTACATCTAATCTCTTTGGTTATTCACTAATACACCGAGTACGCGGCCACAGACAACGGATTAATCGAAGTGTAACCGATATGGTATGCTATATTTCTTACAACCACTTATTTACAACACATACACTCCGAACTAACCTCATCGAGAACCTGTGTGGCAGGAAACCCTATAAACGGGTTTTTTTCGAATTATGAGTTATGAGTGAAAGGCATCTCTATAAACGAGATCGTCTTGTATGAATGCGGTCACCACTATAAACGGGCGTTCTCTAAGCTTGTCGTAGTCACACTATGTTCTCGATGGGTTGAAGCAGGTGGCAGACTGAAAATATACCTTAGATATCTTGCTTGCGTCGCAGTTCATCTTGTGAAAGGCGTCTAAGGTATGATCTCCAGTTCCTCACTCAGGGGATCCTTACTGGAGATCCAGGACGTAACGCCTTTTAATTTTGTTTAATTTTTTAAAAAGGCCATTCTCTGGAAAATTCCACCAACCATAGTGGACGAAGAAAAAAATAAGCCTACTTTATGTCAAAAGTAAAGCTTTAGTTCGGAAAGACCGACAAATATACATTAAATAATAGTTATAATAATATTCATTTGTACAAAATGTCTATATCTAATAAAACAGAAATTTCTCTTTTTTATTATTTTTAAATAAAATAATACTTGCATCACGCGTTGGTTTTCCTTTACACTTTTGAATAAGAATAAGCATTGCATGATATATATGCATTAGCATATTTTTTCATGAGCTTATACATATTTTAAGGTTTGAAGATAATAGCTAAGCTTTACAAATAATTTCTAATGATTCTCATGAGGCTCGTACTTCGTTACAGCAATTAATATTAAAATTTTTATTACATCAGGTGCTATAACTTGTTTATTATTTGATTATTATTTGTTTATTATTTAATAAATACGATTGATTCAAAATCGTACTGGACAATATTAGTAATTCAGAATGAACTGCTGTTTTATTTCAAAATAATAAAAAAGAGAAATTTCTGCTTTATTAGATATGGAGAAATTACTTTTGTACAAATGAATATTATTATAAATGTTATTGTGTATTTATTGCTGCAGGACATAACAGGACTAAAAATTATAAAATAAATTTTGTGTAGTATACTTTTCTAGGCGATCAATAGTATCAATGTCTAGACGCGTGATCTTGGGTGCTTGACTTACTTTTTAACTCATTACTTGATCTCTCACTTTACAACTTTCACATTCCGCGTTCCATCGATTTCGATCACACTTATTTAGTCTTTTCGCATCCTTATTCATTCGAAGGTTTGCTCCTCTACAGATTATGAGATTGCCTCTGAACTCATCACAATAAAGAACTCTCAGAAACCATGGATCACCTTCATCATCAAAAGCTTCATTAAATCACGAAATAATGCTTATAGAAAATTTCGGTTGACTGACCTGAACTCTATTCTGATTATTTACATTGTAAAGAATTACGCAATCTAGTCAAAAACTTCATAGACTCGAGTAAGTTCAATTATCTCAACAACAAACTCAATAGTACTATAGAACCATTCTCATTATGGAAAGAGCTCAAGAAAATGGAGTTAGCTTCACAATCCAATCCATTTCCCTAAACATTTTTTCAACAGACTAGCTAAATCACTTTTATGCATCTATTTAATAATCCGACTCTCTTTTCAGTACCTCTCATTTCGAAGCGATCCTATTAAACCCTCATCTTATTAATCATTCATTCTCCTTTCATTTCACTCCATTCACGCGAGCCAAAGTTTTGACGACCATCACAAGAGCTAAGTCTAAGACACTTGGATTAGACGAAATTTCAGTTTCCATGCTAAAACTCTTGGCCCCCAGTATCGCTCCTCTTTTAACAGACTTATTTAACATCCTTCTATCGACGGGGCTATATTCTGACTCTTGGAAAAAATCTATCCTATTTCCATTAGCCAAATCCAACGAGGTCAAATCGCTGTCTGACACTAGGTCCATAGCGAAACTTTGCGAGATTCTCAATCTTCTATAAAGATTGATTCATGACCAATTCACACATTATCTTCAGACAAACGACTTGATCATTTCCAGACAAGCTGGGTTTCGCATAGTCCATAGCACTCAGACGGCCTTTTTAGGTGTATTGAATGAGATCAAGCGAACTATCGACAGTAGGAAAACTACCATCCTATTCCTATACGACTTTTGCAAAACCTTTGACTCAGTACTTCTTGGCTCACTCTTAATGAAGTTAAGAAAAATGTGATGTTCGAATGTATTCTTGTACTGGTTTTATCAATATCTTATGAATCGCACACACGCCGTGACAACTGAAACTGGAACGCTATTATACTGGCTTGGTTCCTTCAGGGGTATCCCTCAGGGTAGCGTTCTTGGTCCATTGCTCTTTTCAATTTTTATAAAGGACTGTCTGTTTGTTCTACAACACTCGAACTATATGACTTTCGCGGATAACACGCAGGTTTATCACTCGCTTTATCCTCCCGAATCCGATTTGGGTTATAACGTATAACTCAACATGCAAACGCTATAGTAAAATGGGCTAAAATCAATGGCCTTAAATTAAATGTCAATAAAAGCAAAGTGATAATTCTGGGTAGTCAGGCTTTTACTTCACGTATCAACCTGGACGTTACTTCGACAGTAAAAATAGGTAATGAGTTCCTTTGCTACGAAACAATTGTAAAATTCATTTGCATGTGGATTACACCCACTCTGGACTGGTCGAGGCAGGTGGTAATGATTTTCCAGAAAATTCACAAAACACTTTTTTCACTTAAATATTATAGGCAAGTACTTTTGCAGCAATCGCGTAAGAGACTGGTTGAAGCCCTAATTTGTCCAACCTTCAACTATCCTTGTGCGATGTCAACGAGAGATTCACCAACTGCAGTCCCGAATACGAACCTTGCCTTCAAGCACTTCTCACTCCTCTACTTCAACTAAAGGACTCGTGTGAGGTACTCGTGTTGGGCCTTTTAACTGTCTTAGGTTTCTCAGATACTTGTGCTCTTACTTCTTGATAAGTTATACTTACTACGGTTAACCTGTCAATGTTGTCAAAACAGATTATTGACATCCGACCTTGAGTCTTGCGGCTAAAGTCTGTCCCCGGGGGTTTATCATCTGCCCCCGTACGAGGTACCAAGGCTATGGTAATTAAATTATCTTCTGTTTTGGCCAGGGATGCGATTGTGAAAAATGCTCACCCTTTAAAGGGGCGTAAATCGTGCGATATTTATGGAGAGGGAGGATATAAATCTGTATTTTTTAGACCGCTTTGGCCGAAAACTGTCTTTAATTTATGGTTGATAGCAGTTCGCAAATGTAGCAAACTGAGCTGTGCGAGGCTCTTGGTTTTAAATCTAAATGTTTATATATGGACCGTTAAAGTGCGTGACTTCTGCGGCCGATCTTCTTAATCTCCCTCCCCTTTCCTCTTCCTCTCAATCTCCATGAGACTAGACTGATCGGGCCAAAATCACCAAATCATCCAAATCATTCTCCATTTTTCATGCCAATATAAATCGCTCAAAATCTCATTTTTCAGCTGTCGAAACATTAATTCACCCGAGAACCTTCGATGTCATCTCTCTCACAGAATCCTTCCTTACCGAGCAGGATTCTTCTGATGTCCTCAAATTATCTGGTTATGTTTTACATACGGCCTACGTTCGAGAGGAATATAAGGTGAGTATTGTCGCACACTCTGATCCTGCTTTCTCGAATAAACCCGACTTTATCATTTTACGTTTGGTGGGTGGCACGGTAGCATTGGTTCTGGCAGTAGTTTATCGTAGGCCCGTGGCTACCTCCCCAACCGATTTTTTTTAGTTTCTTTCGGATATACGGTCATAGTGCGATAATGTTAATAATCACGGATGATTTCAATATAGTCACGTGTTCCTCTAGTTTTGCGGGAAATATGATGAAAACAAACCTTACAGCACTGGGTCTCTCACTTGTTCCATCTGACAAGGGAAGTATATGACCTTTGGGATACGGATCTTACCCTAACTTTGGTATACCTTTTGTAACGTAGAAATATGATAAATGACAAGTTATTACTTGCCAATGGCCACTTTGACAAAAGGTATTCGACAAATTATAATAATTTTAATAAAAATTACTTCCAATTGAATCTCTTATAACTTTGAAACAAATATAGATAGCCGCTCAAACCAAGAATTACAAGAAAGTTTAATTCAAGTAAGTACAATTTGAAAAAGATAAGCTCAAGTTGCTCAATTTCGAGCCAAGTTATGAAGAAAATAAGAAATTGAAAAATTTTAGGCTACAAGAAACAATAAATTTTTCATATTATATTTTGGTTAAAAATTCTTTATTTTCTTATTTTCTTCATAACTTTGCTCCAAATTAAGCAATTTGAGCTTCTTTTTTTTATTATTCTTTTAACGTCGCTCTTTTTACGCTCCCAAACCGGTGTTAATCAGCGACAAAGGTCATACGATGTCTTGGAGAAGAAAGCACTTGGTGAAAATACATTCGCCAGTGGTGCTTGTATCAATCGACCGGGCGGGGAATCGAACCTGGGACCTCGAGATTACGAGCCCGACGCCCTACCGACCGAGCCATCGCAGACCTCAATTTGAGCTTCTTCTTTTTCGAACCATATCTACTTAAACTCAACTTTCTTCTGATTTTTGATTCTATGGTATATCTCTATTTGTGTCGGTGTTATAAGCGATTCATTTGCAAGAAATTATCTTTGAAGTTGTTTTGAGATATCGAATAACTTTCGTAAATTTGCCAATTGGCAAGTAATAACTGGTCTTTCTTCATATTTCTACATTACAAAAGATATACCAAAGTTAGGTTAAGATCCGTTTCCCGGAGGTCATGTACTCCCCTTGTGAGCCGACAAATCACGCATCCTGCTTGGTTGGATCTCTTCCTGACTCAATAGCCAACACCAACTTTTAAATACGTCAAGTCATCTACTCCCTTCCCGATTGGTCATGATTCTACCAGTAATATTCTGCAAATATCTAGCTCACCAGCCGGGGAGAGGAAGTTTTGGAAGCTTAATATGGGGGCTAATCGACCTTCATAACCGTGCCTCCACATTCTCATCATTCATGTCATTCAGTTAACGCATATTGGGGTCTGACCAGCCTATCTCCACAGATTCCATCGATCAATGTCCATCATGCTCCTTGTTTCATTAACCCTTAGAGCAATTCATTTCTCTATCTAGCTAATTATTTAACTGTAATCGGTCCCTCTTTGTATAATCCATGTGCTTCCTCTTATCATCTCCCTAAATCCCTTTCCTACCTCCCAACTCGTGCTGAAGTCATAATTAATTCCTTTGTCATCTCGACCTCATACATTATTAATTATCTCCCTTTCACCTCGTTTGATTATTCCTCCATAATCTTCTTCAAAAACTCCCTTTGCAATCATCTATTTGAACTCGACCAGGCTGCCTGGTCAGCTAAAGTCGCGTGTGACGGTATCACTAGTACGCCCACCCCTAGTCTCACGTTTTCATCTTGTTGATTTAATTATTTGCACGTTGTATTTTATAGACTCGTCATTAAATTATTTTACATATATTTTTAACTTTGTTATTCATGTTATTTATTTATTTATTTATTTATTTATTAATCACATAAATTGCGCCACTGTTTTCCTCTTAACTGCATTAGACTTAAGTATCAGTATTATTTGTATTGTATTATATCAGTATTATTTTTTTACTTTATTATATCGGTATTATTTTTATTTTATTATATTGTAAGCTCCTACGCACTTGAGCATTTTCGCCGTACATGTTTTTATTATTTCTATATCTGACTTTATTTTCACTTTTGTGCCACCGGGGTTTTACTTCTAAAGTCTAATAAACAATAAATAAAACCAAATCAAATCTCTCATGGCAGAGATAAACGCATCCCCGTTACTCTTATCGCAAAACAAAAATTTGAAAGTACGTCCTTACTCTCTCATAATCTCTCTTTGTCTCATACACGCAATTGCATCGTTTGTCTTTTGATTATTTATTTCTCTTTCAGCGCTTTCCT
>CM047428.1:47357785-47497785 GCA_026168455.1 Theocolax elegans | reverse complement strand
CAAATTTTATTGCCATAACCTCAATCACCACAACAGAAAATAAAATATTTGGTATTCCGGAAGAGTTACAATCAGCAACCTTACACAAACTAATTTTAAATACACCAGCATTTATAAAAATAAAAAATTCATTACGTAAAAGACATCAAAAAAGAAATATATGGATTACTTTAACAAAAGAATTATCGAAAACCTACATAGACGAGGATGGAAACATGCAATTTGAAGAAATTTTTTTGGAAGAAATAACAGATGAATTACAACATATTAATATTACAGAAGACTCATTAGTAAAAATCTTAGAAAAAATTACTGAAACCAAATCTTAAAGTAACGGTCATAATTTAAAAAAACTTTCAGAAAAATTTGTCATAGAAAAGTTTACAGGCAAAAATCAGAATGCAAATCAATGGATTGATACTTTTGAAAAAGAATGTAACCGTTTCGATATAACGCAAGAAGAAGAAAAAATCGAAATTTTTAGATTATTTTTAGATAAATCTTGTTTGGACTGGTACAGCTCTATGCTTATAAAACTCACATTAAATTCAGAATGGAAAAAATGGAAAGAAAATTTTTATGAAACCTATGCAAATAAAGGTTGGACTTCAATCAGGATTAATGCTGTAGCTATAGGTTTACCAAATGTTGTATCAGATATGATTAATAGAGAAAATCTTAAAGCAACTGAAGATCTTTTTAATGAAATTGGTAAACTAGAATATTTAATGTATAGAAAGCCTAATGATAAGCAAAATCATAGTAATGTAAACCCTAATTTGAAAGAAAAAAATGAAAAATTTAAACCATGCAAGATTTGCGAGAAATTAAATAAGGGGTCTCGGTATCACCCTGAATCTTTATGCTGGTTTAAACCTAAAGAAGACGGTAAAAGAGATATAGATCTAATTAGAAATGTAAATAATACTGAATTAGAAGTAGAATTAAATAATACGGATCCAAAAAACTAAAAATTCCACCATTAATCAAAATTAAAGTTATGATAAATAACACATTGGACGTACTTGGTGTTTATGACTCTGGTTCTAATGTCTCCTTAATAAACTCAAGATTAATACGTTTACAAAATCAGAAAGAATATAGAAGTTATAATGCAAATTTAAAAACGATTAATGGTGTGAAGAAAACAAATGGAATGATAACAATAAAAGCAAAAATTTTTGATATAGAAAAAGAAATTAACGCTTTTATAGTAAATAATGAAAGTTTTGAAGACGACTTTATTATCGGATTAGATTGCATACAAAAATTTAATTTAATCCAAGACGAAAATTTAAAAATTTCACAAAAAATTAGTGACATTTCAAATAATAATAATAAAGATATAAATACTAATATAAATATATTAGAAGAAAAAAATGAATACGTAATAAATTTTAATGAACATATAAAGGAAAATAGTTTCAAAATTTTGATAAACCACTTAGATATAATGGAAAAATCTGAAATTAACAAACTCATTGATAAATATAAATCAATTTTTGCTAAGGATAAATATGATATAGGGACTGTAAAAGATTATGAAGCTCGAATTGATATGGTTATAGAAAAATATTGTAGTAAGCGACCCTATAGATGTAGTATTGAAGATAAACAAGAAATTGAAAAACAAATTGCAAAATTACTAGAGAAAAATCTAATTTAAGAATCATACAGTCCATTTGCTGCCCCAGTAACTTTAGCATATAAAAAAGACGAAAATAAAAAATACGACTATGTATAGATTTCCGTGATTTAAATAAACTTATTACACCTCAATCTCAACCTTTTCCATTAATTGAAGACTTAGTCGAAAAAACAAGAAATTGTAAATTTTTCTCAACACTGGACATAAACTCAGCATTTTGGTCAATTCCTTTACGGATAGAAGACAAACATAAAACAGCTTTTGTAACACAAGAAAGACATTTTCAATGGACTTGTTTACCTTTTGGATTGAAAACTTCACCAGCGATTTTTCAAAGAATATTGAGTAGTATAATTAGAAAACATAAACTTCTGGATTTTACAGTAAATTATATGGACGATATTCTAGTTTTTTCAAAAACATTTCAAGAACACATAGACCATTTAACTAAACTATTAAATGCAATATTAGAGGAAGGTTTCAGATTAAAACTATCAAAATACAATTTTGCAGCAGACTCAGTAAAATATTTAGGTCACATTATAAGAAATAATTTAATTAGTCCATTAAAAGATAATTTAATTTCAATAAAAAATTTTCCTATTCCAAAAACACAAAAGAATATACGACAATTCTTAGGAAAAATAAATTTTTATAATAAATATAGTCCAAGAAACTCGATCATATTAGATCCTTTACATAATTTATTAAGAAAAGGACAAAAATTCGTTTGGTCGGAAAAATGTCAAAAATCATTCGAACACATGAAAGAGCTACTTTGTTCTCAACCTGTTTTAGCAATTTTCGATACGGATTTACCGATACGTATTTATACGGATGCAAGCTTGCAAGGTGTAGGAGCAGTTTTAAAACAACTTCAAGCAAACAATGAAGAAAAACCAGTAGCATATTTTTCAAAAAAATTAAATGAAGTACAAAAAAGAAAGAAAGCTATTTATCTAGAATGCCTAGCGATAAAAGAAGCAGTAAAATTTTGGCAACAAAGGTTTATCGGAAAAAAATTTACAATTTTTTCAGATCATAAGCCACTAGAAAATATAAATATAATATGCATATAATATACAATAGAAAATATAATATGAATATAAAAGCTAGAACAGATGAAGAACTAGGTGATCTAACGTATTATCTATCACAATTTAACTTCGAAGTAAAATATTCTCCAGGAAAATACAACATAGAAGCCGATTACTTAAGTAGAATACCAGTATTAGACCCACACGAAAATGAAGAAGAAAGTATAAAAATTGTGAACTTAATACAATTAGACGATATTCAAAAAGATCAAAAAATAAATACAGATATACAAAAGAAAAAAAATTTATTGTTTTTGAAAGACAAAATATACTATAAAAAAATGAAAAATAAAAAGAAAATTATACTCTCAGAAGATTTTAGTAAAAAATTTATAAAGGATATGAGAGATTCCACAAAATTTTTTACTTTCTTGTCACTTTTCAATGCTATTTGATGATTTTCATCATATTAAAAAAATCATTCCTTGTAGAAAAAAGTCACAAAGTATAGTAACCGTTATTTATTATATTAATAATATATAATATATTACTTAAAAAAATTATAATTTATCGCATTTTAATTAATTCTTTGTGTTACTCACTCTACTTTTTTGCTTTATTAGGTTTATTTAAAAAAAAACTTTTATTTAAAATGGTTTGGATAATTTTTTATATAATCTTCACATATCACAGAATATAATGTAAAAGTTTTAGAGGTGTGCTTCAACCTACATAGATTAATTTATTTTATGAATATCCGTAACCACTATTTAAAAAAAACTAATTTATTTTACTTTTAGCTCTTAAAAAAAAAAATAAATTATTCTTGATGGATTATTGGGTGGTGGCAGCAATAAAAACATGCCTCACTACACTTCACTTAATTTAATATAAAAATAATAAAACAATAAAAGTACAAGATAATAAAATCGAGATCTCGCGGTGGCGCCAAAACGATCAACTCAGATCGGTAGCTGAGGAGAGAGTGTTAGTCCTCCGACTAACACCGTGTGTCGCAACGGTATAATGAGTAGAGGGGGAACTCGACCTAAGGGCCGATCGCAATTCCATCACTCCCTCCCGATCGGACCTGCAATCACTTACTGTTTCCTAAAAGAAATACAAATCAAAAGCCAATTGCTACGTAAATATATCAGCAAGCTGTTCTTTTGACTTAACCCACATCACTTTAACAAAACCCATTTTAACACATTCTCTTACATAATGTTCTTTAATTTCAATCATATGTCGTAACTTATTTCTACCTGTCATTTGGGTGGCTGCACCAGCCGCCTTATTGTCGCACCACAGAATCATAGGTTTAAAGTCATCAATTAGAATCAATTTGAGAGCATTTGACAACGAAATTTTATATTGACACGCCTCGCTCATTGCTATATACTCAGCTTGACAGTTAGATAATGCGACATATAATTGCTTTTGTGTCTTTCAAGACACCGCATCTCCAAACAATTTAATTACAAAACCACTAGTTGTCAAACTATTTTACAATCGGCAAAACTTGCATCAGAATAAGTCTGAATATCATCAGTATTACCAGTATATTTTAGACCCAAGGACACACTTCCCTTTAAATACCAAAAATCCTTTTATCATTTCCCAATCGTCCTCATTCGGATTTATTCGATGCTTACCGACAATATTTACTGCATAAGTGATATCAGGACGCGTCACATTTGCTAGATACAATAATGAACCCACGGCTTCTCTATAGGGAACTGTCTCATTCTCTTCGCGATCGCGTCTCTTACGATTTGCTACCTGGTTTGTAATCATCGGAGTCCTTTGCGGATGCATCTCACCAAACCCAAATCTCTGTAACAATTTTAATATATAGCTTTCTTGTGACAATGTCAACGTTTTATTCACTCTATCCCGTATGATCTTAATTCCCAGAAAGCACTTCGGTTCTTCCACCCCAATAGACATATGATTGCAAATTGTCAGCAACTTTGCAAAAAAAATTTGTACCTGTTTATCCAAAATTTGCGTCAATGTAAGTCCTTATTTATTATAAATTTGCTTCAAATCATTTACATGAAAATAGTGACAGCAAATTTATATAAAATTAAAGTCAATTGTTGCATAAAATTATTACTTTTTAAATAGCAAGTATTGCTATAAATGTGCTTTTATTTTGTTGAAATAATATTTAAGTAAATATAATAGAATACTTATATTATTTTTGTGCAACTAGATCACACGTCGCATTGCAAAAAAACAAATTGCAAAAAAAGTAACAAAACTTGAAATACTTCACAAAAACACAGATTTTCTTGAATAAAAAATACGTTGAAATTATTATTTTCATGATTGCAAAATAGCAACAAATTATCATCAAATCTTGTTGCAATATACTGCACTATGTAAGCATTTACTGATTTAATTTTGCTACCAATTTGCTGAAAAAGAATTTCTCAGATTATGATATATTTCTTAGCAAATATATACCAAAATTATATCAATTCGTGTAGCAGAGTTAAATAACAAATTAATCTGAATCTGCGTCCTTATTTGTTAGCAAATTTATAACAATTATTTGTTGCAACTTTTTTTAACAATTTTACATAAAATTTAGGTACACGTCACTATTATGTAAAGTCTTGTTAGCAAGTTTAACACAAGTTGTTTTCAAAAATTGTGTAGCAAGTTTTAACGAAGTTTTGTCTGTGCAACTTTGTCTATTGGGGCAGATCAGTCATTTCAAATTCTGATTTCAATTTAGTTTTCACCTCGCTTAGTCGGACTTGATCGTTGCTAGCAATTAACATGTTATCAACATACAAAAACTGAAAAACAAAATTTTATTCGCCTCTCGCCAAGTAAATAAACATGGTTCGCTATCATGAGTATGTAAACCTATTTTATTAGCGGCTTCCGTAAACCTTTCATTCCAACGTTTCGGACTGATTTTTAAACCATACAGCGCTTTCTTCAATTTACAGACCTTCTCTCGCTTCTCTTTGCTCGTCACATTCATGCCTTCTGGCAATTCCATGTATATCTCTTCGCTTATAGTTCATTTGATATGCGTCCAAATCATATTTATTAATGATAGCTAGAACCGATCTTATCAAGGTTAATCTCGAAACAAGTGTGTATGTTTCAACCAAATCATATTCATTTCTATCCTTGAAGCCTCTTATAACAAGTCTCGCTTTATATTTACACGTCCCTTCCTTTTCCATCTTTTTCTTCAAGACCCACCTAGAATCTATTATATTCGGTTTAATTTCGCCTCTCATAATTTCAGATCGTTCTACCAGTTCCCATATTTCATTTTTGTTCATTGAGTCCAATTCATTCTGAATTGCAGACAACCAATTTTCTTTGTCATTTGAACTCATCGCCTCTCTATACGATTGTGGGTCACAGTTAATTTTTGTTAGCAGTGCATGATATTTCGGATCACTTAATGTTTGTTTCTTTTCTGTTTCGCTTTCTTTCGCTTGTAATTTCCTCGGGCGACCTCTCTTTCTCTTTTCTACTCCCTCCTTTCTTATTATTTCCTCAGATTCTCTCGACACATCTTTCTCATAATTCAAGAACCACTTCTCAAATCAAAATACTTGTCGATTTCAGTTTGATTTCAATTCTTTCAATTGCAGAAATTTTTTATACGAAATTTTCGTAATATTTAAATAAATGTTTCATTAAAATTCAAAGAAATAGATAAAATAAGGTAGTTAGAAATTAAAATTATTTATTTATCAGATAACAATGTCAGATTGAATTGCAGAATTTATTTATCAGATAACAATTTTCAAAGTTTGATTAGAATAACACAATACTTGCGAGTTTTGACACCTTCTTGGAAGGTGTTTTCGAATTGAATACTTTCAATTGCAGAAAAATATTATGGAATATTATATAAGTTAGATATAGAAAAGGTGTAATAAAAATATAAATAAGTAGAGAAAATATGGGAATTAGAATCAAAGATATTTTTATCTTATACTTTAAAATTTATCAGAGAGATAACAATTTTATTTATCAGATAACAATTTTCAAAGTTTGATTAGAATAACACATATACTTGCGGGTTTTGACACCTTTTTGAAAGATATTTTTGATTTGACTACTTTCAATTGCAGAAAACTATTATGGAGTATAAATTACTTATAAAAAGGTGTAATTTAAATATAAATAAGTATAAAAAATATGGGAGTTAGGATCAAAGATATTTATTTATTTCAAAATACTTGTCGATTCCAGTTTGATTTAATTTTTTTCAACAGCAGTATATATATACATATATATGTGCGTGTGTGTGTGTGTGCGCGCGGCGGAATATTTATGTAATATATATATTTTTAAATTGTTTTTTCAAGAATAGATAAAAAAAGTTATGAGTATAACTTGAAAGAATGTGTATTAGTTTACTCATTCCTGATAAAACTAAACTCATAAAATTTTTATGTGTACTCAATAATAATAACGGACCTATTATCAATGTAATACTTTAAATACAGATGCAAAATTTTTCGGAAATAAAATTAATATTAATCAAGTATAACATACACTTTTCCAAATATACATATGTGATACATACAATGGGTTAAAAATTAAATACGTTAATTATTGCATTTTTAAGATAATTCTATTATAAACAGTAATGGCAAAAGAAAATTCAAATTTTAACAGTAGCAATATAAAATACGAATTACATTTGAAAAGATTTACAAAAACTATTAATTCAGGAGCATTTAATTTAAATATTTTTTAAATTAATATTTCAAAATTGTACGGATATATAAGTGAGTAGATTATGTATATTTATAGAAAACAATATTTTAAATAAACAAGTATGTATTTATTAGAAACAGTAGGTTTTTTAAGGAATGAATTTGATTATAATAATCAAAATAAATATATGGGCTCTGTAACTAGAGGAAAAAATAAATTGGATATAATTATGGATTAAAACGCAAATTTTGAAAGAGGGTGTAAAGACGAATTACGGGAGAAATGGAAGAAACAGGTTTTGATTTATATGCCACTAAAATTGTATAAATATTTGTTTAAAATTATTCAAAAATTTATTTATTTAAGAAGAAAGTTTTATTTCTCGAAAAGTACAAAATATTAATGACATATGAGGAAATCCACGGAACCTTTAAATTTTCTGTCCCTCGACTTTTTATCTTAGAATATATTTTTTCTAGTGAATATAAAGCATGCAGTTTTTTAGTTTTGATGCTGTACTATGTTATTTTAATGATATTTGACGATCAAAAAATCATCTGCCGTGTCTGAAAGACTTTAGAAGATAAAATAATTGAGAAATCGCATTATTTTCAAGCGTCACTTTGAACTTTTTTGTTTGTCTTTTGTCTATAACTTTTTGATACCGCCATGAATCAATATGAAAATTTGAGGAAATGTTCCTTTTATTAAGGCCTTTGAAGTATCTACACTCGTATTCGTGTGCCATTCGCCGTCTTACCGTCAACTACGTTTAATGCGCGTCACTCAGTTTTAGGTCATTAACATTTTTTTGACATTTTGATGTAGAACTTTTCGATGCCTTTAATATTTACAACTTCGATTTAACGAAAGTGAAGCTTTTGAAAAAACGAAACAAACGGTGCCTTCAAAAGTTATGTGCCATTAAAATTCATGAAGCTAGAAAGAAAAGTATATAAAAATATACTTGCGTAACTTTTTTTCGAAAACATGTTTTTTCGTTGGCACATCGATAATTTTATTTTTAACACGTCAGAACCTTTTGTAATCTATTATCAGTTACCTCGATAATTTATCATCAAAAGCATCACTCCAGATTTTCAGTTCTACTAAAGGTGCAAACTTTTATTTTAACCCACTAACACTACATGTAAAAATTCCCTGATAAACATTGACAAATTTATGCACCGATGTTTGATTAATACTCCATATATTCAAGCGTTCTATGCCTTAATAAAATCATAAACTTTAAAAATGACATTTTTTGTTATTTTTTGCAAAAAAACGCCATATTTAATTTTGCGGGCAAAATTTTTATATTTTCAGTCCGTCGGATTTTGCACACCGAAAAACATAAGCAATCATATTTCAGACCTCGTTGCTACTTCGTTACATACCTGAAATTCAGTTACAAAAACATGGTCTAAAATTAACCGTTTTGGTCGTTAATGATATTATATGTCATATTATACAAAATATTGAAACATGAAATTTTTTCACGAATTTGTATCGTAAATGAATGAAAAAAAAATCTAAGTTGAAAAAATGATTGTTTATTAAAAGTGTTTTCTATTCTAAATCATACTAACTACAACCTTTACAATTGTTAATTTTTCTAGAATTTTTTTACACTAGGTTCATAAGAAATTATTGGATTATACGCTATTAATGTTACGTCTTAATCATTGGAATTTCAGTAACAAATATTAAACTACCTACTATTATCGCTATCCAAGCAACAGAAATTTTTTTTGGGTCAAATAACTAATTTTTTTAGTTTTCTATGATAGCGACGTGATGACTTAACATAAATCAGTTACGCGAGTAAATTTGTTACCTTTAGTCATCTACAATCATGTCTAAATACGTTAAAAAGTGTACTTGAAAATAAAAAAATTAATTATAATTTGCCGAAAATTTAAAGGTTCCGTGGATTCCCTCATATAGAACTTTTGGCGATGATCTTCGTCATTAAATAAATTAATTTTAGGAGGTAAAGTTTTATTTAGATCCGTTTAAAATAATCCAAAATTTTAATAAGTTTTTACTAAATACTACAATTAAGTATATGCACTTCACTATTTTTGGTAAGTTAATTTTTTATTAACATTTATAATTATTAAAATATAAATTTAAGCTTTATAAGAATTCATATAGTTTAAAATTTACAGTTAACATTTAATATGTCTCTATTCTTTTTATTATTTTTATTCTGATTTCATTACACTAAAGTTTGGTAAAACTTTTATTTAAAAATTATAACAGTACTTCCAAGGTGTTATGTGAACCGGTTTAATTTCTAAGGTGTCCATAGTAGTGAAAAAATAATACAATTTAAAACATTATTTTAAATAAATTTATTACGAAAAACCTTTTTCGACATTAAAAGTAGGGGGTTGGCGCGCGAAGCGCGCAGGGGGGCGAAGCCCCCCTAGTATATATATATATATATATTGTAACGAATCAATGTAATATTTGATTATATTACATTGCTCGTTACATTCTCTCTCTCTCTGTCTAGCCTGTGTATTAATATTTACAGATGTTACAGGTCGACGTTCGACGATTTTCGGCGATTTTCGCGGACCTTCGTAAAGGTAAAAGTAGGGAGAGAGAGAGAGAGAGTTTTCGGTTCGTAAGTGCGGGAGCACTGAGATTAATCTCAACCGGCGACAGATTCAGAGAAACTTATTTCAACCGTCATTTTCGTGAGAGAGTTTGATTTTGATTGCTCGTATTTCTCGATATTTTCAATTGCCTCGTGCTGCTTGTCATCCTGGTGTTGTGCTGGTGACCCAGTGAACTGCTGTTAGTTTATTCGGCGACGACGCAGCCCAGGAAGCTAACGGAGAGTAGCGACCTCGCAGACTTCGCCTGGTGATTTGATTAGCCATCGCGGCTCACGCACTGTAAGTGCCAGTTTTGTAGTCTCTCTCTCTCTTTCTCTCTTTATTTATTTCGCGTATATATCGACCTGCGTTTCGCGCGCTGCGACGCGCCTATAATACTTTTTCCGAATCCATTTGTTTTAGTTATTAATTAAATATTGCATTGTTGCTTATTTAGTTGTTTACCCCTTTTTCTCGCGTTTCGCTAAGTAAAGATTACCGCCGCCTCCGCCTATACGGCTTATTATAGTCGTATTATTACTGAGCGGCCGATCGTGTAAATGAGACTATTATTTTAACGGTAGTTAATTGTTATTATTAACTTTATATTATAATATTTTATTTATTGTTATTAAAAAACAGCAAAACCGTTACAATATATATATATAATATATATAGATATATCTATCCAAACGGAATAGTATTGGATATTATTATTACTATTATATTGATTTTATTACATCGTATTGATGAGTTATTTTTAATTATTAATATAATAAATGATATTATTAGTGGGGACGATAGGAAGTAATTCAGTGCGCGTTTTATTAATAAATTAAATTATTTATTTAATTAATTTAAAATCAATGTTCTCTCTCTCGTGAATAGTGGTGCCATGGGATCTACTCTTAGATCCCGTAATAAAATATTATAGATCGACATTTTCCTTAGGAGTGTTAATATTCGTTATCGCAGTTTAATAGATATCCGGATCTATTTTATTTTTATTCAACGGGACTTCCTCTTGGTGAGTCCACCGGGATATAAGGACGAATAAATTATTATTATTTTTCGATGTTGTCTGGATCCGGAAATAATTTTATTTAAATCATTTTTTTATATAGAGTTATGAACTAGCATCACAAAATAAATTTGATATAAATTTATTTTATTTTTTTCTTCTTTATTATTTTATTTGAAAGTTTCTTATTTTATACAATTTTGTTTATTCTATACTTAACCTTTAGAGGACGGGAATTTTCTGGTTCAAAAAAGCTTCTTTTTTCAATAAAATTAATGTCTAAAAACATGGGATCACTTTTAACATTAAAATTTATAAGATACTTAATGTTTAACCTGCGTTTTCCTTCATTTCGTATAAGTCGCTTACGTTCCTCTCGATCAAGTAACTGAAAATGACCATTTCGTCGAGTCGTTCGTTCACTGTCCAATCGAATTAATTTGATTTGGCGTAATGGAAGTTCCCACGAAAGTAAATTTATTGTTGTATTCTCCGATTATACTAAAGAAATGCACCGTCGCGGTGGCGGAGTGGCAGAGACGCACCTCGGCCGGTCACGGAAGTTAAGCAGTATTGAGCGCGGTACCCAAGTGGATGGGTGACGCTCTCGGTCGCTTGGCTTTCATGGCGGGTTAGGTGTTTCTTCACACTTCACAACGTGAGCGGGAGATGTGAAACATTCGGTTTCGGTGTCAAGTCCTACGCAATGTGACTTTGACACCCAAAAAGAATGTTTCGAATACACCGGCCATCTCGGGTGAGGTTTTCCCTGCTTCACAGGTTTCCCTCATCCACGAGCATAACCCCGAGCGAATGCGAGATGGTGGGGTTTTTAAGGGAGGGATAAATCACCTACACATAGGTGGTAGCAGAGTAACCAGTTGACGATTTTCTTTCCTTTTCTCTCTAACCTATTTTGATGTTTATTATACGAGAGCAACGACGAGAAAAAATCGCCATCTAGCAACCCTGGGTGGTAAGTGGACACCGTTGAAGTCCCCAGGGGATAAACGGTAGGAAGTGCCAGGAAAAAGAGGGCACAAAAATCTAGAATAAAAAAAAATACTAAAGAAATGCGTTAACATGTTTAAAGCAAATATTTGTTTCAGTCGTCTGTTTTCATAAGAATACGTCAGACTCATAGATGAATAATAGGAAACCACAATCGCAATTAAAAGGTGCCACCGCCCAGGATTGTAAGTACTCGAATCATTTCGAAGAATAGAATCCTTAAGAAACCATAATCAATTTGATTTTGGATTTTCATGTACTACGAATCCTAATCTCCCTTGATTTTATGTTTCTCAACTTTACCGAATCATAAATCCAAATGATTTAAAAATTTTCTGTCACATAGAATCACAAATCCTTTTGATTTTTTGATTATATTTATTGCAAATCATAAATACTAATGATTTTTGGATGTTTAGTTTTTATGAATCGCAAATACCGGTGACTAGGAGTTTTTCTTTCTGAGATTCACAAATACTAATGAATTCAAGAGTTTGCTTTTCACAAGTCAAAAATCCGTTTGATTTTGTAATTTCTTTTTGATGACAATCATAAATACCGACGATTTTATAATTTTACGTATTCCGAATAAAAGAATCATGATAATTTTTTTACTTTTTCATATACGAATCTTTAATTTCATTTAATCTATGATTTCTCATAAAAACGAATAAAATTCCTTTTATTCATGTAATACGATTTATTACTGATTCTCGAGTTACCTGAACTATTGGATTGTTGTTGATTTTAAATGCGTTTTTGTTATTAAATGCTTTTTCCTTACACTAAGTGCAAAATACTACTTGCTTTCTCTATTTACGGGGAGCAATATCATATTTTTCACTTGTTATGTAAAATGTATCTAGTCCTTAGTGAAATAAATTCAGATCAAAACAAATGTGTATGTGTGTACAGTTAATGCGGGTACCTATCAGCTTGTTTCTGCGTTCGGCATATTTAGTGTGTGAGTATGTGAGTGAGTGAGTGTGTGTGTGTGTGTGTGTGTGTGTGTGTGTGTGTGTGTGTGTGTGTGTGTGTGTGTGTGTGTGTGTGTCTGTGTAATTGTGTGTGGGCGTGGGTGTGCAAATGTCTGTAAGTGTACACTTTGAAGAGTACTTTAAGAGTGTATGAATGTGCGCACAGTTTAACAAATAAAAAAGAGCTTGGTACAGAAGATTACTCTTCTACACTTATATCCCAGGTGAAGATATTTTATAAAATGTTTACAAAAATTTTATAAAATTGATTTTATATAATTATTATAAAGATTTATATGTAATTGATCCTATAGAATTACATATATTTTGTATAAATTTTTGTATAATATTCTATAAAATAAACGTATTATAATATGTAATTTATTTTTCACCCTGAAAATGAATAAAGTTAACTTTATTGACCTCTTTTTAGGGAGTAAAAACGCATTTTAGTCCCTCTGAGAATAAAGTAAATTTAGAAGGCAATAGCGGATATTATTGCCCATTAAATTATAAAATTTGTTACTTTTAATCATTTTTCATTAATATATGTCACTGAAGATATAAAAATGTCATATGTACTTCTAAAAGGTACCACATAATTTTAAAAATTAAAGTTCAAATTGTATTATTGTTTTTTAGTTAAAACACAGTGGAATGTGTTTTAAGTTAATTAGTGTTTCATTATTATTATTAATGTAATAATGTTATAATAAACATTTTCATGTTATTAAACTTATGATTATTAAACTTATTTTCAAATAAAGCAGCAAAAATTATGAGGATGTCTACTCTTAATTCCAACCTAACCTTTTCTCAATTTTTTTCATAATATATTAAAATTAAAATGTCTAGAAAAGTCATACGTATTTTATGTAACAAACGCAAAGGCCTGAAGGAGTCAGATTTATCTAAATATACAATAATAATCACCCAATTATATTCATTCTAGTATTTAAAATCCCCTTGACATAACTTTATAATCAATTTTGTGTCAAAAACGTATAATTTCGCCTTTACATATAAAAATAAATGACGTATTATAATACGTTTATTTTAAAAAATATATATAATTCTATAGGGCCAATTACATGTAAAACTTTATAATAAGTATATAAACTCAATTTTATAAAATTTGTATAAAAATTTTATTAAATATTTTCACCTGGTAGACTTGAATACTTAAATTTACCAACAAAAATGGGTTACGTCAACTATTTTCTAATATTTAAAATAATTAACCCAATTTTATTCAATTTTACCACTAAAATGATTATATTAGCTGTTTCTTTTATGTTATTGCTATTTTACAGCTTCTTACGGGAAGCATTATACTATTAACTAGAATTAATAGTAAATACTTTTAATGAATCGATAGGCCTGAAAAGTTATGTAATCTATGCAAAAAAATTTAAATCGTCCCATTTACGTCTATTAACCACGTAGCCTGCGGACCATAATACCATTTTACTAAGAAATCCGATATAAGAAAATATTTTTTTCAGCACTGTCGGGCTAAATATGTCACTTTCCAGTACTAATCTCAAAATAAGACACGGTAATTTCTGCCTCCGTATGCTGAAAAATTACGACGGACGGAAAGAAGGTCAGCCTATTTTCCATCATACTTGCATAATATAGTATAATTTCAATAAAAGTTTTCGAATAAATTGTTTTTTTACCCTTTCGTATTGCTTTAAATAAGTGAATTTTTCAGAAAATAGAAAAAAATAATTTTGTAATATTTATGGTGGCTCTAACAGATAAAATTAGTGAGTTTTATCATTTAATTTGTCAATGTAATGATAAGATAATTAGTTGTTCTAACATACAATAATTATCTTAGCTATTTAGTGGCTTATAACAACTGACTTTCTGCTATATGTGGTGACTTTTTTTTATCGAACCAAGAAATAAGTTGGTTATTTTAAGTATTACTACCTTACTACCAATTAAGTTGGTTGGGTCAAATATTCAGAATTATTTGTGCGTTTTCTACTGTTTTTATTGCTCAGATTAAACAATTTTGCGTGTGGAAAAATAAATCATTTAGAAAAATTAAAAGAAAAATTTTCTACCAAATTGAACCCATGATTACAATTTTAGCGTAGACGTATACCTCGGCTTTACCCTTCCAAAGTATCGAAAGTATTATCTAATTCTAAAATTCTAAATTTTCGCATACTTGCGTAATCCCCACGACAAAGTATTTATCTGGAGCTGTATACGGAGAGGCTATCAGTCACCGAGGTTGACGTCGTCGAGGAGAGGGGTGAATCGGCCCCGAGCTGCGATGCGGCGGCGGGTGAGTTCGTACCTGAAACTCACACCCTACAACTTAGTGAATAACGCAATAAGGAACGAGGTAATAGTTACCTAGGAAGAAGTATACAGCATCTCCGAGACATGAACTGCACCAGGTCAATATAAACTTAAAGCACATGTGCACCGCTACAGCCTGAATACAGCGGTAATCGACTCGCTCGTTCGATGCGAGATCGATGTACCGCGTACAAGTACGTACTGCGCAGGCGCGCGGTACGAACGTAGCTCTCGAGCACGCCGAGAGCCAGAGCTCTACGGTCCGCCGTTCTGAACGGATACATTCGAGTTGTGAAAAGCCGAATCTCCCCGGTGTACCGAATATTTGAGAAATAACGAGCGTGTGTGATAGAGAGAGAGACAGAGAGAGCGACAGCTTCCCGACCAAGCGTCCCGGATTCTTCGCAAAGGTTGGTGTGTGTGAATACCTCTCTCTCTGCCGACGGTGTCGCCGAGTACCGAATTACGTGTGTACGAGATCCTGGTCCCATCCTTCCCCTTCCTCTCCCCTACAGCGAACCGGGATATTAAGTGCGGAGTTAAGCTCCAATAACCAGCGATAACCCGCGAGTTATCTGACTAGCTATCGCGTAGTAACGCGGCTGGCACCCACCCCTTAGTTATTATATAATTCTTATTAATAAACATCTATTTATTTAATGTTAAATTGCTGACCCTTACTAACCTGCACCCTGATCCCCAGTGCAGCGTTACACCTTTAATGACCATCTTAACCCGATGAAGTCAAACCCGATAAAGGATCAGCGGCTGTCAAAATTGTAGAAATATTAGTGATATCTGCTTAAAACTATTTTCTAAGTTTGACCTTCAAATGGCCTCAAACTTGATGACTCTAAATCAAGTTTAGACTCGGAATCAGCAGGCCGTAATGAGAACATTTGGGTTTCGTTCCTAATACAGACAATTCTTTTATTTTGAGTGACTGTAATCTTTCGAGTGTTTAACTTCCAGGTCACTAAGACATAATCTACTAGATACCACAAGTAAAAAACACACAATAATTCAAAAAAGTTAAGTGGATTTTCGATTTATGATTAGTGCCAATCCGCAAGTCAGATGGATTTTTTATTTTTAATTTGAGAAAATCCTTACATCAAATGGATTTTGAATTTTAACTAAAGCAAATCCTTTAATCAAAAGGATTTTAAATTTATCACTAAAGAGGATCGTTTAATCAAAAGGATTTTGAATTTATTACTATAGGAAATCCATTAATCAAAAAGATTTGTGATTTGAAGACAACAAATTCTGCAATTCCAAGGTTGATTTTTGATTCGTGATTTGAAGAATCATAAATCTCAGAACCCTGCCACCGCCTCCCAAGGTTTCGTATTCTATTCCAGAAGGTTCAGCAAATTTCTTTACAAACATTATTTTACCTGAAGACAGAAAACATTGTTTTAAAATTGTGCATAAACAAATCACCATTAGTTTCAATATTAATTAATATTTTTATCGGTCTTACAGTCAATTATATTTATGACCGATAAAAATATTAATTAATTTAGTTATACTACAGTCGACATAAGTAATATTTTATTAATTAGTTTCAATAGTTATAAAATGAATATCTCCATAAAAGTTAATTAAGCATATTAATATTGATATTAATTCTACAAAAAAATTTTTGTATGATGGTAAATATATGCATTTACTATAAATGAAGAATGAAATTATATGAAAGAAGAGAGGTACAAGTCTTGTTTTGATAAAAACATCACAAATTGACTCTTCAAATCAATTGCAAATATTTTCGAAAAAATTGAATTTGTTTACTTATTCTATTTACTAATTTCATTAATCACTTTTTATTTATAATTTTTTTAAAAGTTATTCAATTAAAAATTAATTTCCAATAGAGAAAATGAATAAATTAGATTTGCACAACGAAACTAAAATCTACTACATAAATTTTCTTTCAAAATACATTTACATTGAAAATATAATTAAATTATTATATTAAAAAATTAATAAAAATATTTTATTTTCCTTTTCATAAATTATATATTACAAATGTGTAATACAATAATTATTACAAAAAAAATGAGCAACCCGAATACAATTGCAAACATTTTATTTGCACATTACGTATTTAATATTAGCCCAAGGTTAAAAATAAAAATAGGCGCAGAATAAATAAATTTTGAAGTGTAACTCTTAAGTTTGAAGGGTAACAAAACTTCAAAATATATATATATATAAATTTATCATCATTTTTATTACAATAATTACAAAGTGCGAAAAACTCGCCAAACTCTTCTTCAAGCGAATACAAAGCAGCCGCTGTGTACGGTAGTTCCAACGTCGCTAATAGCTTTCAGAAACGATACGGCAAATCGAATAATGGAGTGAGTGCCCGCAATTCGAAATCCCTATCGTACGTGCCTGTTACTCAACAGTCACCTGGGCAATAAAAACAGAGCTCGGGCAAAAGAGAAAGACGTTCTTTGACGAATTCTCAACTGTCCCAGCAAAATGTTCTTGTCCCACAAATGGCACAAAACCTAGTGAGGTATATGCAACCACAGCCGACGACAGTAAACCCAACGAACCTGAGCACCAACTTTGTCGGCGTGTGTTTCACATGCCAAAATGTCGGTCATAGGTCGTCGGATTGCCCGAGCCGAACATGCTACCGATGCGGAAACATTGGGCACTCTGCTGAGCACTCTGCGAAGCGCCAGCTGTGTGGAACTAGTGGCGCTACAGTCCATACATGTCCTAACTGCGTCAGGTTCCTCCGAAACTTGGGGAAACCTGAACGCAGGGCACCCGAGCTACTCCGGGCACCCTGCACTGCAGTAAGTAAACCAAGTGGCTTACAAGGGCAAGAGTTTAAGGTTGGAGAACCGTCTAAACTCTTTAAGAAGTCTAGCAAATCATTTGCTGACTTCTCTAAAGTACTTAACGGAGATCAAATTCCCACTCAGATTGAAGTTGGTGTTGAAAGTAAGTCTGAGTGTAAAGATCCTAAACGTTCTAGGGATTCGACAGATGAAAAAGTTCTTATAACACAACCTGTAAATCCCACCCGAGCTTTGCAAGGTAAAACAGAACAAGGAGCCTTATTAGACCAATAAAAACGTGAGGCTAACGATTGGGCTAAGGAACTCCAAAGGCAAATATACTCTGGTATGTAAGATATAATTGGTGAAGAAGGCGTAAAGAGATCGTTATCTCAGCCGCTTAGCACCATCGGAGTGAACGACTTTGGTTGTTGTTCATCGTCAACCCGTTGTGACACACCTAGTAAAGAGGGCAATAAGCCCTTGGTGGAGAAGCACATTGTCCTCAACAACGAGCCCTTGGTGGAGAAGGTAGTTGTCGATGGTGTGCATAACATGAACTGTACAGTTCAGGGGGGGGGCAGATGCCGTACCAAGTCTAAATTGACGCACACGGCATCGACTCCAAACGACGATAGTCAAACCGATCAGATAATTGTTGGAATCCAATCGAATAACCGCCTATTCCTTTTGGTACGACTCGGTGGAAAGGACTTCAAAGCACTTTTCGATCCTGGCGCCCTGGTCTCTCTTATACGATCAGATGTTGTCGAACAGTACATGTTTAAATGGAGACCTGTCAAGATTATCGTGAAAGGTGTGGCTGGACCAGCACTTGAAGTCCTTGGCCTTATCGACATTCTATTCTGTGTAAAAGGCCTTGATGGCAATATCCAACTGAGAATTCTAGAGAATATGGAGTATTCCATCATTCTCGGTATTGACTTTCTACAACATTGGAATATGGAAGTCAAATAAGGCGAAGCTATCTGGCGTATTGGCATTCCACGTGAATTGGTCGGATAAAAATTTTAAATGTACGAAATTTTGGATACAGATTGGAGATGTTTTCATAAAATAGAAAAAATTTTTAGATACTGGAATCTATTTAATCCAAAAATATTCTAATCTCAAAAAGTGAATTTTTTCAAATTTGTATCAACACCAGCTGTGTTTACCGCTATTTAACACAAAATCTATCAACTCTTACTACATAACATTATATGTTAAATAGCGATTAACAGATTCTGTATTTAAAGTTTTTTTTCTAATTTCTGAAAAATCTTTCCAGCCTGTACCCGAAATTTGGTGCATTTTAAAATTTTGATAAGACCACTTCATGTGGAATGTTGCATATATATATATATATATAGAAAAATAACGCAAAATGAGTCCTAAATCTTTAATAACTGCAATATTACAATTAATAATTAGTAATTACTAAATATTTAATATTCTATTTTTTTTTTTATTATTTTAACGTCGCTCTTTTTATGCTCCCAAACCGGTGCTAATCAGCGACGGAGGTCATATGATGTCTTGGTGAAGAAAGCACTTGTTGAAAATACATTCACCAGTGGTGCTTGTATCAATCGGCCGGGGCCGGGAATCGAACCTGGGACCTCCAGATTATGAGACGCCCTACCGACCGAGCCATCGCAGGCCTCATTTAATATTCTATGATACTAAATGCAAAATTTAAAAAGTTAAAATGTTGTATAAGTGTTAGTATACACATGTTTAAAAATTATTGACATAATATATAATTATTTATATTGTTTAAAAAAGTGTTTATTACATAAGTTTTAAATGTAAAATAAATTATTTTGTGAGCAACGATAGAGTCGTATGAATATATATATATATATATATATATATATATATATATATCTATATCGTATCTGAGCAATAACAAGATAACTGTGATTAAAGTAACGCAAACGTTACGTTTAAACTAGTTGTGTTTACGTTTGAAAAGCCTTAGATATATCTCCGATACGTGTACTACGCGTTTCAAACACGTTGACTCTACCGATTCGCGCGGCACAGGTTATATTGATTGCCGCATATGTCCTACGGAGCGCTTTTCATACATATAGAAATTTATTTAGGCCTCCTAGGACGTATGAACATCTTATGCGTCCTATAAGGATGTATAGAAGGATGTCATACAAGCGAGGAGCCACTTGTATGTATGCAACGTATTTACAAGCAGAGCGCGCTTTGCACTTAAGAGTCGTTGTACGAATTAGTAGGCTGAAAACTATTTTTCTGTCCGACGTTGCCGGAAAACGGCAACTTCTATTAGCGCAGCTGCCGGGAAGTTGCCACTTTCCGGCCAGAGGGCAGAAAAAGTTTTTCGAGGCATTTCTTATTTTACTGGCCATGGTATCCCTGGTAAAATTGTATCATCAAAAACTTAAAACTGAGGCCTGCGATGGCACGGTCAGTAGGGCGTCGGGCTCGTAATCTAGAACCGGTTTGAGAGCATAAAAAAGGCAACGTTAAAATAATAAAAAAAAGACTTTAAACGGTATGTAAAAAGCTCGTTTCTAGTAGGAGGTGAAACGATTTTTTTCGCATTATCGTTCTTTTAATGGAGTGTACAAAACCTTCAAATATTTTAAGCAAATCTATCGGTGACCTTTAAGTTGTGATTGGTCAAATTCAATCGGTTTCCTAATTGCAGATAGGATTTGGTAATTGTTTACTTTCTATGAATCACCGTTCAAAATATATATCGAGATTCACGAATTTTTCTTAAAATCGAGCCTAATCTATTTTACAAGCCTTATTGCGGGCTAGAACGAGCCAGGCAACCTATTTTAGACTAAAATACCGAGGAACCTATATTTTACTGGCTAGGAAATAGACTGATCTTGACAAAATTATAAGCGTTTCATCGCACGGATAAAAATGTTCACATTTTAAGCCTTTCTTCAAAACAAGCTTATTGTTACTACTAAGAAAATGGAGATGATTCCTACCAGGGATATAATATACTATTTATTGCTTCTAAAAATGAATAAAAAATAATATATAATGTATAAGTACGTACAAGTAAATGTAATATTCTTATATCCAAAGGAGTTTATTGGTTAAAAAGATTACATACTTCTAACACATATAAAATTGTGTGTGTTTATAGGATAACTTTTTTCCTAACCTTTTTTGTGATTTGAATAGCAAATTGCTTGTAAAAAATCTTTGAAAAATCGTAGACAAAGATTTAAATAGATTTCTATAAGATAAAATGATCATAGTCAAATGAATATACTATGAAATTAAAAATATATAAATGTATATAAAACGAATTAGCTTACAGTTTTTTAATCTATAAATTCATACATTAAAGAAAATGTAGTTCAATTCGTTTTATATACATTTACCTATTTTTAATTTCATAGTATATTCATTTGATGACGATCGTTTCATCTTTTAGAAATGTATTTAAGTCTTAATTATATGTAAGGCTTTATTTGTATATATAAGACCTTACTAGTTGGTTGTATAATTGGTTTTCTTTGTTTTGTAAATCTGCATTAAAATTATTAAAGCATTTAACAAAATCAATTAAAAATGTACGTACATACATACACACACTTTTTGAAAATCACGAAAAGAAATAACCTCAACTACTTCAGCTGATTTCTTAGTGTCATTGCTTACCTGTATCGTACCATTCAAAGCCCTTACTTATTTTTAAGTGAAATCCAAAAATATTTATATTAGGTTTTGAAAAGGCGAGAGTAAGGTGAGTCTTACTATGGGCTAGCCATGTATTGTCCCCATCGACGCCCCGCTACGCGCCGTATTATGGGCTATTGCTAGTAACCACATGCGAGCCTTATGGCCTGACTCAGCTAGCCATGACTATTTTCCGATTGGTGGGTAGAGAGCAATCCTCTGGAGTTAAAGATCGGAGGTACAAATCCCCGAAAGAAAACATTTTTTTTATTTTTTTTTAAATTTCATAAATTTTTCTACGTTCAGAAAAATATATATATCTAAATATATTTAGTAAAATATTATTAAACTATTCTAGGGCATTTATTTAGCTATCAGATAAATAGGCTTTGTACGTTGCCTATCATCGTAGCCTAGATGTTGCAACAGCTTTGCTTTCCACCCATCGCGGCAACTTACAAAATATTAGCGGACATCTCCCACGTTGTAGCAATTACTTTCATAACAAAGTTGGAATGTTACTAAGATAACATTGTCACAACGGTGCCACAACGTTCTGTGCTAGTAGGGTATATTTATTTATTTGATAAAACTTAAAGAAAATAAAGGTATTAAAATTCATAATATTAATGTATGTCATAATTTATGTGTTCAAATAAATTATAAATTCATTTAATGGTTTTGTAAGTATGAGGTACTGTTATGAAGCATATAAAATTATTTATAACAATTGTGACCAAACGAATACTATAAAAAAGACTGTAAATTATGAATTTATTTCTTAACATTCAATGTATTCCATTAAAAATTTTTCTAATGTATTTTAATGTAATTTTCAAAACATTATTAATTATTAAATTTTAAAATCTTGGATATTTCACAACAATATATTACCGACAGCTTAAGAGTTTATATATCGACCTCTCCAATGCACAACCACCTAACTCATTTTGTGAATATAAACCATCTATCTCGCTTTGGCAGAATGAAACGATCTATCTCGTCTTTGGCAACTTAAAACGACCTATCTCAAAAGCAGTAGAAAAAAATATTGTTATGTCAGCCCAAAATATTATAAAATTACTACCTTGAGTTGAGCACATTTTATAATTGTAACTGTAGATTATTATTGTGATATAAAACCCATAGAATACATAGTAATTTTTTTTTTTTTTTTTTGGAGTCTGTGGTAATGACATTTTACGCACAACCGGCAAACTATCCACCCCCTCACAAGAGCAGACAATCCGCCGAGTGGGGGACTAAAACAAAAAAATTTAAAAATTAAAATTGAATAAAATTTTTTACTACTTTTACAAACACCTAATTTACATAAGATTGGCTATGGATGGCTTATTTTGTTAGTTTTCGTCTGTACGACAGAAGCAATATCTCTCTGATTGAAACAAGTGTAACGTGGTCCTCACTTTCGTGGTCCGTAAACCACGCTACTCGTTTCCACTTTATTTAATATCTATATATATTACCTATTAATCCGGTAAAGACCGTATTTAATACTTTACTGGGCGCCAGGTCTTACCAATACAAATAACTTCCCGGTACGACTCCTCAGGACGTGGCTCCGACGCCAATACAGAGGTGGCGAAACCAACGACGAATCTTATCTCCTTCGGAAACGCGTGGCGGTAAATTGTCGAGGTATAGGTCAATAAATTAGAGAACACAATAATATAATTAAATCAAATCGATGATTACCTCGATTTATTTATTCAAAATCAATCCAAATTCCGATCACTACGGGTGATCACCGTTACAATTTTTGAACAACGAAATAGATTTTTCTAAATGAATTCCCGCGAGCTAGCCCGATCTTCCGGTCACCGATAATCTATTATAAAAACGCAGGAGGTCTATACGCAACGCGTAAGAAATCCCCGGCGATACACTCGATTTACTAGATTAATAGGTGGCCGTGCAGCCCACTTACCGCAACGAGAAACCGATCTTCTTCAAAAATAAAACGGCTTGACTACTATCACTACTACTACTACTATCTGGACTTCTACAAAAAAAATACTACTTGATCTATAGAAAATTGTTCAGTGTGCTCGGGGAGACTACCCGGCTACGAATGACGATCGGGACTCGTAGCATCCCGCTCGTCCTCGTAGTTCGTCAAAACGCGGCGCTGATTGTCTTCTTCTTCCTTGTTTCTCTACCAATAATATCCTCCTGATTAAAGAGATGGCTAACTATAACCGCCGTCCGCGCCATCTATTCCCGTACCAATCTTCTTTTCCTCAGTGACGGAATAACGAAATAACCCGTATTCCGTTGAGGAACTGACTTGCACCTCCACCAATGCAACAGGTGTGTCTTCTTTCTCTCTTGTACACACACGCTGTAGATGGCTAGTTCCCGCTCATTCCGTCGTTCCCCTTCTCGGTGCGCCGCCATGTGCCGCGGCGTGCATGTGCGAGAGCAGCGAGCGCCGCCCCCCTCTCTGCCGCGCTGACCCTAGTACACGAGCAGACGGCCGCGTCCGTTGCACGCGAGTCGGGCGTCGTTTGTTTACACGACGGCGAACGGGTTTTTCTTTGTGTGTGTGAGAAGTGTACCAGTTCCTGGGTCATCGTCTTCGTGGCTGTCTTCGTTCTCCATCACCAGGTCGTCGGGAGATGGTATTGGATCTACGTGGGAACATGGTTGGACGCAGGTGGCGGTATGGTTGTATCATTCCTTCTTCATTATTAAACTCCTTCCTTTCTCCACTCCTCCGATTTCCTCAACAAATCAATAAAAACCCTATTAATCCCTTTCCTTTACGTACTAAAATATCGGTGACGAGAATGGCTCGGGCCAGGATTCGTAGCCGGTGTTTACTTCCTTCCTAACCTCTATTCCCATATCCTATATATAATATCCTATACTCATACATAACTTCCTTATTACAACTACACTTTATCCCTCTATAAATCCTACTATCCTAACCTTCTATATATATTCTAGTTTTATTTATTATCAACCTTTCAGCTAACCAACACTACCAAGGAGCGGACCCAGGACCAAAAGATTCACCCAGGACTCATCACCTCAAGGGGGAATGGAATCACGATGGGCAGTACCCAACACTATCAAGGAGCGGACCCAGGACCAAAAGGTTCACGCAGGACTCATCGCCTCGAGGGGAAATGGAATCACCATGGGCAGTACCCAGGACTCATCGCCTCCATGGACAGGACTCACAGGGATAGCATCGTTGGATCACCCAGGACTCGTCGTCTCAAAGGTATGATATTGTATTAAAATCTTATTTCATTTATATCTATTTCCTCTACGCTAACCTTATAACTATCTATATACACTAATAACTCTTTTTCTTGTTTCAGGTATTTCCCTTCGACAAGGCTTCCCTCCATTAACAAATTATAAATTAATACCGGTGTGAGGTTTACCTCACAATACCCCCCTCCTAAGTCGGGACACACTCCTGAAAGGAGAGTGGACTGCACTTACTAACGCTTGGCCAAAGCGATACTCGTCACCGAACACGCATAACCCATAACCATAATATCCTCACATACAACA
Source organism: Theocolax elegans (assembly GCA_026168455.1). Classification (NCBI taxonomy): domain Eukaryota; kingdom Metazoa; phylum Arthropoda; class Insecta; order Hymenoptera; family Cerocephalidae; genus Theocolax; species Theocolax elegans. The sequence continues at coordinate 47,472,410 of CM047428.1, read as the reverse complement.
TTCCAACAGATTATAATTCATACGTCTGCCCATAAGAAAGAAAATATATCATCATAATAAATCTTTTGTAAACATAAAATAAAATTTAATTAAATGATAAAAAAAAATAATATACTCTTGGTTTACCTTCCAATACTTACTATCAATTGTTCTTTTCAGTTGTCTTCATTTCTGATCTACCTTCAAAAAAAAATATTTCCTACCAATCTGGTTTGATTCTGAATCGACATCCGTTTCTACCATCTATACTTCCATCATTACTACCATCACGTTTGACTGCTTTTCGATATCCTTTTCTACTATATATACTTCGACTATTACTACCATCTCGTTTGACTGCTTATCGACATCCTTTTGTACTATATATATACTACCATTCTGATTATCAGCTGTTACCTGAAAATAAGGTTTTCTACTAATTGCTCCATCTCTTCCTCTTCCTGTTTTTTTTGTATTTCTGACAGTTTCCTACTATCTGCTTTCTTTCATAGATTCATCTCTCTACTACTACTCAATACTCTCGTCCCTGCTACGTTTCTACGACCTCCGAATCCTTTCTTCGTTTTTAATTTTCCCACCTCAATTAATTTTACCCCCGCTCAACGCGAGGTTTCCCCTCTTCGTCTCCGTGGCCCCCTTTACTTCCCTCCCGGGAATAGCACCTGGAAGACCGCCTCCCTACTCCCGGATGGGATGTTGCGGAGGGTCTCCAGTAGCCTCAGGGTCTCTTCCGGAGTCATCACCGGCTTAGGCGCCGCTTCCGAAAGTGCCGCAGGGGCGGCAATTGACGGACGCCTTAGTGGGACCGTCAACGAGGGGGTGACTCGGGGTCTCCGAAGAGGTGTTGGCTCCGGTGGTGTGGGTTGGGCTGGTTCCGGCTTGGCGGGCGCCTTCGATGATGCGCACGGTCCGGAGTTCAACCTCCTTAGGTATTCGAGGTGAGCCTTACTACACCTCGGGCAAGTGCGCATCGTTACGTCCCTCCGGCCGCAGTTGTAGCAAATCATATGCTTCTTGGGTTTGGGGCAGGATGGGTGGGAGTGCCCCTTTTCCCAGCATATGAAGCACGACTTCACCGGAGGGTCAACCTTTGGGTCGATGGGCACCGGTTCCAGCCCTCCGAACCTCACCCCTGTCAATGGTGAAGGGGTGGGGATGGATTTAAGGAGGTTAACCTTCGGACCCGAATCCCACCTGGAAGCCTTCCTCGGCCTATGCTCCCCTCGTGTGGATGATGGAGGTCGAGGTGGCGACTTCCGGGATCCCTCGCTGCTCGTGCTGGGGCGAGACAGGCGGATCCGTTCTCTTTCCTCCTCAATTTCTCTCGCCCATCGGGCTTCTTCCTCTTTCTTCTTCTTCTCCTCTTCCAATCTCTTCTCCTCTATCGTTCTCTGTTTCCGCTCTTCTTCTTCTCTCTTCCTTATTGCTGCCAATCTATACTCTTCCTTTTCTTTCTCCCGCCTCTTTTCTTCCATCAACTTCCTTTCTTCTTCTCTCCTCTTCATTTCTACTATCCTCCTTTCTTCCTTTTCTTTCTCTTCTAAAAGCCTTTTCTTTTCTCTTCTATACTTTTTTTCTCTCTCCTGGTTTTCTCGAGCCCGCTTTTCTTCCTCAAACCTTCGTCTTCGTCCTTCTTCTACAATTCTTATCCTCCTACGATCTTCTTCTGCCTTCTTCAATCTGTTTTCTTCTTCGTCTCTTTCCCTCCTACGTCTCTCTTTTTCTTCCATCTCCTTCATTATTTTCTTTCTTTCTTCTTCTTCTTTTTCTCTTCTACGCTTCTCTCCTTCCTCTTTCTCTTTCCTTTCCTTCTCCCTTTCTTCCTTCTCCTTCTCTAGGCGGGCGCGTTCCTTTTCCTTCTTCCGCTGCTCCTCACGACGGATTCGTTCGTCCTCCGCTTTCTGTCGTCTTCTCTGTGTTACGTAGAACGGATTGGCAGGAGATTCTGAAGGCGATAAGGAGTGTGGAGGGCTCAATCCTCCAAAATAGTCCTCCATCGTGAGGTGTCTTCGCGGGTTGTACTTCCTGGCACGACGACGGGCTGCACGGCTCATGGGTGGGTTTTTCGGAGGTAGGGGAGTATACATTGGGATCGGGCTTGGTTGGAGGACCGTTGGGTTGCTCCGTGGTAGCCTCGCCGTCCCGTCCTCCATCACCACATCGTCGTCCTCGCCGTTGAGAGCCGTTTCCGGCTCTTCGCCCCCCTCTCCAGGAGGGACGACCCCGGCGAACATGTCCTCCCGGAACATGTCGGCCAACCGGTCGGCCCAACCAGAAGAGATTGTCGGGAATACCTCCGATACCAATTGATCTACTATATGTCGCTGAGGATTTGTGACTTCAGATAGGCCATTACATTCTGCAAAAATTACTGGATCTTCCGCTGTATCTTCACCTCCATACGTTTTATGCCAGGGACCTTCGTGAACACGCCACAGACCATGTTTGTGTCTTTCGTCCACATCCCATTTTACGTAGAAGTCTTTCCCTAGCACGATATCGTGTTCGAATATTTGCTGGGCTTTGAGTTCTAACGTATCTACGTGTCCGTCTACTTCTAAATTTAACTTCAATGTCCCTAAAGATTTACTTATTCTCCCATGGGCATTTTTGACGTAGGAATTAGAAGGTAACAGCTTATCCTTGAATTTTTCGATTACTTTCGGTCCTGCTACTGAAATCATGGCTCCTGAGTCAAGTAATCCTCTAAACGTATGTCCTGCAATGTATTTAATCGAACGAAACCTCTATTTTCCAGACTGGCTTCCGCTACATTTTTTTCTTTTTCCATTACTTCAATTTCTTCTTTTACTATATTTTCCTTATTTTTATTAAGGTTAACATCTACCATGTTTTCGTTATTACTTATTTTACTACCACTGCTTTTATCCTTTTCGTCTATTACTTTTGTATTTTTATTTCTACTATTTTCATCCGTGCTATTTCCAATATTTTCATCATTATTACCTCTAATATTTTTACTACCATTATTTCTATCTTTGACTCTACTCTCGTCTTCGATTTTTCGCCATTCCGTCCAGTCTAACTCAATCTCTCTCTTAGCGTTTTGGGATTTAATGACAGATTGTTTTGAGGTGTCCCGTTTTGTCAATATATCTATAGAGTCTGCAGTATTCTTTTGTAATATACCGGCCTTATCTATAGTATAAGGTTTTTGGGTATCCTCGTTACTATATATCTGTTCGTGTAGATCCTCCATTGCTGAGAGTAGTATTGGTTTGATACTGGAATCGGCTTTTTGTTCTTCCTCAAAAATTTCTACTACTTCTTTACCTGGGGTAAACGATTTCAGGGTGATACTATTATTACACCCGGCAACGTTTCCCTTTTTCAATTCTGACATCGAATTTGTAATTATTTCCGTACTAACTTCCTTTGATGCTTTTGGTAGTTTCATTTGTTCTTCTGTTGTTTTTCTTAATACTTCGTTCATCCTGTCTGTCCAGTTAATTTTCTGTTTTTTCTGTGGTTTTTGATTTAATTTTCCTTGTAATTCTTCAAAAAATGATATTTCGTGTTGTTTCTTCTCTTCGTTTACTGCCTGTTGCCGAATTGTTGGGACCCTTGGGGAAGCTGCTGTGAGGTGATCGGTCCCTGTTGTACCCCAGCATTGGCGTTTCCCCAATTGTTTCTTAATTGGGCGCAATTTGGACAGTTAGAAAAGGTATAACCTGCCTGTCCACAAACTTGGCATGCGAAGATCTGTTGACTCATGAGGTTAGGGCACATGTTTGCTCTGTGTCCAGATTGTTTGCACACGAAACATACGATTGATGGACATTCCGATGCACGATGACCCACTTGATTGCAGTGGAAGCAAGCGCCGACGAAAGTGTCTTGTAGCATGTTGTTTCCCTGTGTTGCCTGAGTCATTACTCTTGGTCTCGCCCCCAAGTTCTGTGGCGTGGCTACCTGATTCGTATTTCTCCATGTCCCACTTTGGTTATAAGTCCTATTCTGATTATCGTTATTTCTATATGCGTTCGTTCCACCATTATTGTACCTTGGATTTCTACTATTTGTAAAACTGTTACCGCCATTAGGATTACCTATATTATTATAATTGCCGATTTTTGGATAACTCCCATTATTGTAATTACTGCCATTCATGAAATTTTGTCGTGTCCCATTATTGGACCACCTCGTCCAGTTTTGAGGTGGTTGTCCAGCGTTTGGAGTCAGTACAAAATTTGTGGCTTGAGGGGGTGTTGCAACTGCTGCTACCGTCGGGTTTTGTTGTCCAACTGGTAGTTCGATGGTTGCATGTAGTGAAGAATCACTCTTCCTTTTGTCCTCTCTTTTTATTTCCTTTTTACTGCCTTTTTGTTTCGACGAAGACTCCTTTTGAATGGGACACGTTTCGTAATTTACTCCGGTATAATTTTCCTCCAGTGACGACACTTTATTTAGTTTAACGTGTTCCGGGGCGACCGCTTCCGGGATCTTCGAGTTTTCGGGAGTAGGAGGTGGTTTGAATCTTTTATCTAGTTCTAACAAATCCTCGTATCTTCTCCCATACTTCTCCAGGTCTGTATACGTTTTAATTTTTTTCTCAGACATGTAACGGCGATATTCAGGACGTAGATTCCGCCAAGCCACGTCAATTTGCCTTTTCATCGAAGGTGCCGTTATCAAGTAGGAAAATATATGTTTTATGCATGCAACGTAATTTGTGATGCTCTCGTTCTTTCCTTGGGTTCGCTTCCATGCTTCATCCCATACGTCGCTTTCGGATATTTTCTTTGTGAATTGGGCTTTAAATGCTTTTAAAAAGTCTTCCCATTTTTTATGCTTCAGTTCATCCTGTATATTACCGTAGCATCTACTAGCGCGTTTGGTGAAAATGCATGGGAGGCCTCTAAAGAATTGGCGATCTGACATTAATACATTCTTTCTAAAATTGGATAACCTAGTTAAAAACTCGTTTGGGTTATCTTTTTCTTCTCCTGAAAATGACAGGTTCCATGATTTGAATAATTTTAATATTTTTTTATTCTCGGCTAAATTGAACTTTTTCGATTTATTATGACGGGTCTTCCGGTAATCCCTGTCAGAATCTGTGTCGCTTGTACTGTCTGTATCGTCTTCTCTTCGGCTGTCACTATCGTCTTCACTTTCACTATCACTACTGTCGTCAGATGATTCTTCGCTACTGTCGTCATTTCTATTTTTCTTTTTATTCTTCTTTTTCTTATTACTTTCTCTGGTTTTTTCATGCTTTTTACTTTTGGTTCCTTTCTTTTGTTTCTTTTTCTTGTGCTTCTCGCTTTCGATTTCCCCTAAGTATATATCGTTCTCTTCATTTTCTTTTTCTAGTATTCTATCTGTAGGTGCTGGTTTCCTAGTTGGAGGAACAGGTGTTGTATACGTTCTTTGTTCGGTTTCATTTGCATTATTGGGGATTGCGTTATCTACCCTTTGCACCAGTTGTGAACGTTCCTGTTGTGACGGTGTGCTAGTCTTATGGCTTATTTTTGTCATGTCCTCCAATATGTCTAGGAATTGGTGCAGTCTTTTTCCGGCGGATGGGATTGGTTCTACTAGTCTATTATTACTTGTAGTCGTTTTTTGTGTTCTATCTTCTCTGTCAGTATAGTCTATGTTAGTAACGTAGTTTTCCCTATTTTCATTATTATTTCCATTGCTCCTGTTACATTCGAGTTCTCTATTATTTTCCAATTCTAAGTCACCATCTGAGTTAACAGAAGACGATTCTGCGTTATCTTGTGTGATTATTTCTATTTGTGGATGTAAATTTGTGGTGTGGTTTGGGTACTCCTATGTTCTTCTTCTCGTCTATCATTAGCTCTATCTTGTGATATATTCTGTAGGCATGGTTGAGAGGAATCTGGACTTATTCTTTGTACGTTATGTTGTTCCAAATTATTTTGTCTTAAACTTTCGTTTATCAGCCGTTGGACTTCATTTGGTATCACCAATCGCTGGTTCGAACTTGATAATAATATCCGTTGTGACGCTGATGTGGATTGTATCATTCCTCTCTGTACTGCTACCATTCTGAGTGTTGCATTCCCCACGATTGTTGAGGCCATTGATACGGTTGGTGTTGTGCAAGTTGTTGTAGAGGTCGCAATTATTCCTTGCATCGTCACTGGAATTATCGTTCGATCCCAGTTTTGGTGTTTCGATGTTCCACTTGTTGATGGTTCGTTATTTATTGTGTCTGATTTTTCGGCTTCTTTTTCGATACTTTCTTTCCTTTTTTCATCTTCTAATTGTAAAGCCAGCAGTTCCTCTGAACCATCCGATTCGAATCCTAATGTTGTTACTGGGGCCTCTAGCCCTCGTTCCTGAACTTCTGGATCCCACGGGACTGTCGCGTCCGTTTGTCTGAGTCCGGCTCGGAATAAGCGACTGACTAGTGTTCTTTTCCTTCCTCTACTTCGTAGACCAAGTGAATCAAGTAGAACTATTAAATTGTGTGGGTCGTTCCTGCCTATTCGCTCGAATGCTTCTAGGGCCTCTGGATCTTTTAATATTTCTCTCAACCATAAATTAACTTTTCTACTATAAGCTCTCATATCTGCTGTTTATATTCTACTACTACAAGTGTCCTAATTAATTACTCGATAAATAAGACGTACGTATAATTAAGAGGATTCTTCAAACTCTTGTTTGGCTTGTAAAAAAAAATCGAAATAAGCGAGGGTGCACGTTATTAGTATTCCAAAATTGTGATTGGGTGATACGACGATGTGATAATATATATAACTAATTATAACTATAGCTTCTTAAATGTAAGGTTTACCACCAATATATATAATAAAATTTTACTACTAGTATTTCTAGAAAGGAGAGCTTTTCTACCAATTTTCTTTTTCAAGGGAGAATTTCTACTAATTTTATGTCGGGGAGCTTCTTTTTTCGTTATTTTTATCGAGGGGAAGTAGTTAAAAGGTATAAAAATCGCTTTCTCAATTTCAAAAATGAATTAAAAAAATAAAATTATAAAAGAAAGAAAATCAGTTGGGAGTTTTCCAATTTCTTCTGTGACGTTCTCGATGGGAAAAAAAAAATTAGAAAAAAAAATTCAGTACTCTGTAACAGGACAAAAGAAAAGAAATTATTATTTTACTTGAATTTAATAAATGAATGAAAATATTATTTCGCTGTATATTTGTACAAACGAAATTTATTTTATTTAAATTAATTTTCTACCCGTAGACCCGTATAAAATATTAAATATAAAGCGGTAAATTCTTATAATTGATTTCTGGGGAGGGAAATTAATTTTACTACCAAATCTGCTGAAAATATAATCTCTTATTAACTGTAAATAAAGTTTACCACCAATACTGAAGAAAATAAAATTTTCTACAAGTTGAAAATAAGAATTATTACCAGCAACACTGAAAACAAAGTATTCCACCAGCTGAAAACAAGGTTTACTAGCTATAATGTTAAAAATAAATTTTTCCACTAGCTGAAAATAAGGTTTACTAGCAATAATGTTAAAAATAAATTTTTCCACCAACTGAAAATAAGGTTTACTACCAGTAATGCTGAAACTAAAATTTTCTACTAGCTGAAAATTAGGTTTACTTCCAATAATTATATGTTTATGCAGTACAAGAAATAATACAATATTATATTTATGTATATGAAATATTATGTAATATATCAATATTGGACAAGTATTGGACAGATATGGGAGGTAAATGTAATATATATAAAATAGAAAAAAAAATTAATTTCAAATCACTAATAACTTCAAAAAAATAATTATGAGCAGATTCACAGATAAAATATAAAATTATTAATATACACTCATTCCGCACACGGGGGATTTCTTGTAAACGTAACGTAACGAGAAAATACGAAGGAAAACGATATTACGTCGCGGTAATTAACCGAACACGTTGGGCGCCATTTTGTAACGTGGTCCTCACTTTCGTGGCCCGTAAACCACGCTACACGTTTCCACTTTATTTAATATCTATATATATTACCAATTAATCCGGTAAAGACCGTATTTAATATTTTACTGGGCGCCAGGTCTTACCAATACAAATAACTTCCCGGTGTACGACTCCTCAGGACGTGGCTCCGACGCCAATACGGAGGTGGCGAAACCAACGACGAATCTTATCTCCTTCGGAAACGCGTGGCGGTAAATTGTCGAGGTATAGGTCAATAAATTAGAGAACGCAATAATATAATTAAATCAAATCGATGATTACCTCGATTTATTTATTCAGAATCACTCCAAATTCCGATCACTACGGGTGATCACCGTTACAATTTTTGAACAACGAAATAGATTTTTCTAAATGAATTCCCGCGAGCTAGCCCGATCTTCCGGTCACCGATAATCTATTATAAAAACGCAGGAGGTCTATACGCGACGCGTAAGAAATCCCCGGCGATACACTCGATTTACTAGATTAATAGGTGGCCGTGCAGCCCACTTACCGCAACGAGAAACCGATCTTCTTCAAAAATAAAACGGTTTGACTACTATCACTACTACTACTACTATCTGGACTACTACAAAAAAAATACTACTTGATCTATAGAAAATTGTTCAGTGTGCTCGGGGAGACTATCCGGCTACGAATGATGATCGGGACTCGTAGCATCCCGCTCGTCCTCGTAGTTCGTCAAAACGCGGCGCTGATTGTTTTCTTTTTCCTTGTTTTCTCTACCAATGATATCCTCCTGATTAATTAGATGGCTAACTACTACCGCCGTCCGCGCCATCTATTCCCGTACCAATCTTCTTTTCCTCAGTGACGGAATACCGAAATAACCCGTATTCCGTTGAGGAACCCACACAGCATGAAAGCTTTCCAGTGCAAGACTCATGAAACATTCCACTGCAATCTTTCTACAAGCTTTGAGCAAAGTTGTTTAAAACGTTCAGCTATCTTCCACAGTTATATTCCAAGAAAGATTTCTGCAATCTTGATGCAAGATTGGTTAAAAAGTAAAATAAAGTGTATATTAAATACTGCAAGGAAACTTGCATCAAACTTGCAGCAACATTGCATACCACATTACAAAGTACCTTGCAGCAATAATTAAATCAAAGAAAACATAAAGATTGCACGAAGATTTATAAAAGATTCACATATGTACAAAACAAATTAGGTTTCATCAATATCATAGTATACATTGCAGCAACCTTTCACGAAATATTTCATTTTAACCCTTCTGAAAGCTTTCTTGCAAATTTGCTGCACGACTATATATAAAATTGAAAAAAGATGTCGTATAAAGCTACTACCAAGCTTCCGTGCAACCATTATGAAAGCAAAAATTGTAATATTACTTATACGTTTCAAAAAGTAATTTCATATACTTCCATCAATTTTCCCGTGTTACCTTGTTGAATGTTACAACTGCAATATTCCCATAAAGCTTGCAGCAAGATTGCAATAAATAAACATGCATCCTGTCCAAAAATATAAAATAAAATACTCTTGAAAGCTTGCTGCAATATTTCTCACAAACTTATACAAAGCTTAATTGAAAGTGTTTACGCAATTTAGCAGGGAAATTTGTAGGAATTTTTCTAGCGCTGAAAAAAAAGAATCAATTTTTCTATTTTGGGAAACTTCCATAAACTTTATTGTTCAAGCAAACAAACAAGTTCTCGCAAAGGTTGTGCGTAATATTCCATTGAGAGATATAATTAAGTTTCCTTGTACGCTTCCAGTAAGATTCCGAATACCATGGCGTTAAGCTAAAATTGTAATATTGGTGATACTTGCAACAAGATTGAAAGAAATAACCAATTTTCATTTAACTACATGGAATCACACAATATCTGTTGAAAGCTTGCTGCAATATTTCTCACCAACTTGTACAAAGCTTAACTAAATGTTTACGCAATATAGCAGGGAAGATTGCAGAAATGTTTCTAGCGCTGGAATAAAAGAATCAATTTTTACATTTTGGGAAACGTTCAGAAACTTTATTGACAAGTTCTCGCAAAGGTTAGCGTAATATTCCATTGAAAGATTTAATTAAGTTTCCTTGTACGCTTCCAGTAAGATTCCGAATACCATGGCATCAAGCTAAAATTGTAATATTGGTGATACTTGCAACAAGATTGAAAGAAATATCCAATTTTCTTTAAGCTATATGAAATCACACAATATCTGTTGAAAGCTTGCTGCAATATTTCTCACCAACTTGTACAAAGCTTAACAAAAAGTGTTACGCAATTTAGCAGGGAAGATTGCAGGAATTTCCTAGCGATGGAAAAAAAAGAATCAATTTTTACATTTTGGGAAACGTTCCGAAACTTTATTGACAAGTTCTCGCAAAGGTTGTGCGCAATATTCCATTGAACGATTTAATTAAGTTTCCTTGTACGCTTCCAGTAAGATTCCGAATACCATGGCGTTAAGCTAAAATTGTAATATTGGTGATTACTTGCAACAAGTTTGAAAGAAATAACCAATTTTCTATTAACTACATGGAATCACACAATATCTGTTGAAAGCTTGCTGCAATAATTCTCACAAACTTGTGCAAAACTTAACTGAAATTGTTTAAGCAATTTAGCACGGAAGGTTGCAGGAATTTGTCTAGCGCTGAAAAAAAGAATCAATTTTTCTATTTAGGAAACTTCCATAAACTTTATTGACGAGTTCTCGCAAAGGTTGTACGTAATATTCCATAGAGAGATATAATTAAGTTTCCTTGTACGCTTCCAGTAAGATTCCGAATACCATGGCATCAAGGTAAAATTGTAATATTGGTGGTAACTTGCAACAAGATTGAAAGAAATAACCAATTTTCTTTAAGCTATATGAAATCACACAATATCTGTTGAAAGCATGCTGCAATATTTCTCACCAACTTGTACAAAGCTTAACTAAAAGTGTTTACGCAATTTAGCAGGGAAGATTGCAGGAATTATTCTAGCGCTGGAAAAAAAAGAATCAATTTTTACATTTTGGGAAACGTTCAGAAACTTTATTGACAAGTTCTGACAAAGGTTGTGTGTAATATTCCATTGTAAGATTTAATTAAGTTTCCTTGTACGCTTCCAGTAAGATTCCGAATACCATGGCGTCAAGCTAAAATTGTAATATTGGTGATACTTGCAACAAGATTGAAAGAAATAACCAATTTTCTATTAACTACATGGAATCACACAATATCTGTTGAAAGCTTGCTGCAATATTTCTCACAAACTTGTGCAAAACTTAACTGAAATTATTAACGCAGTTTAGCAGGGAAGATTGCAGGAATTTGTCTAGCGCTGAAAAAAAGAATCAATTTTTCTATTTTGGGAAACTTCCATAAACTTTATTGACGAGTTCTCGCAAAGGTTGTACGTAATATTCCATAGAGAGATATAATTAAGTTTCCTTGTACGCTTCCAGTAAGATTCCGAATACCATGGCATCAAGGTAAAATTGTAATATTGGTGGTAACTTGCAACAAGATTGAAAGAAATAACCAATTTTCTTTAAGCTATATGAAATCACACAATATCTGTTGAAAGCATGCTGCAATATTTCTCACCAACTTGTACAAAGCTTAACTAAAAGTGTTTACGCAATTTAGCAGGGAAGATTGCAGGAATTATTCTAGCGCTGGAAAAAAAAGAATCAATTTTTACATTTTGGGAAACGTTCAGAAACTTTATTGACAAGTTCTCACAAAGGTTGTGCGTAATATTCCATTGTAAGATTTAATTAAGTTTCCTTGTACGCTTCCAGTAAGATTCCGAATACCATGGCGTCAAGCTAAAATTGTAATATTGGTGATACTTGCAACAAGATTGAAAGAAATAACCAATTTTCTTTAAGCTATATGAAATCAGTCAATATCTGTAGAAAGCTTGCTGCAATATTTCTCACCAACTTGTGCAAAGCTTAACTAAAAGTGTTTACGCAATTTAGCAGGGAAGATTGCAGGAATTTTTCTAGCGCTGGAAAAAAAAAGAATCAATTTTTACATTTTGGGAAACGTTCAGAAACTTTATTGACAAGTTCTCGCAAAGGTTGTACGTAATATTCCATAGAGAGATATAATTAAGTTTCCTTGTACGCTTCCAGTAAGATTCCGAATACCATGGCATCAAGGTAAAATTGTAATATTGGTGGTAACTTGCAACAAGATTGAAACAAATAACCAATTTTCTTTAAGCTATATGAAATCACACAATATCTGTTGAAAGCATACTGCAATATTTCTCACCAACTTGTACAAAGCTTAACTAAAAGTGTTTACGCAATTTAGCAGGGAAGATTGCAGGAATTTTTCTTGCGCTGGAAAAAAAAAGAATCAATTTTTACATTTTGGGAAACGTTCAGAAACTTTATTGACAAGTTCTCGCAAAGGTTGTGCGCAATATTCCATTGAAAGATTTAATTAAGTTTCCTTGTACGCTTCCAGTAAGATTCCGAATACCATGGCGTCAAGCTAAAATTGTAATATTGGTGATTACTTGCAACAAGATTGAAAGAAATAACCAATTTTCTTTAAGCTATATGAAATCACACAATATCTGTTGAAAGCTTGCTGCAATATTTCTCACCAACTTGTACAAAGCTTAACTAAAAGTGTTTACGCAATTTAGCAGGGAAGATTGCAGGAATTTTCTAGCGCTGGAAAAAAAGAATCAATTTTTACATTTTGGGAAACGTTCAGAAACTTTATTGACAAGTTCTCGCAAAGGTTGTGCGCAATATTCCATTGAAAGATTTAATTAAGTTTCCTTGTACGCTTCCAGTAAGATTCCGAATACCATGGCGTCAAGCTAAAATTGTAATATTGGTGATTACTTGCAACAAGATTGAAAGAAATAACCAATTTTCTATTAACTACATGGAATCACACAATATCTGTTGAAAGCTTGCTGCAATATTTCTCACAAACTTGTGCAAAACTTAACTGAAAGTGTTTACGCAATTTAGCAGGGAAGATTGCAGGAATTTTTCTAGCGCTGGAAAAAAAAGAATCAATTTTTACATTTTGGGAAACGTTCAGAAACTTTATTGACAAGTTCTCGCAAAGGTTGTGCGTAATATTCCATTGAGAGATATAATTAAGTTTCCTTGTACGCTTCCAGTAAGATTCCGAATACCATGGCGTCAAGCTAAATTTGTAATATTGGAGATTACTTGCAACAAGTTTGAAAGCAATAACCAATTTTCTATTAACTACATGGAATCACACAATATCTGTTGAAAGCTTGCTGCAATATTTCTCACAAACTTGTGCAAAGCTTAACTGAAAGTGTTTACGCAATTTAGCAGGGAAGATTGCAGGAATTTGTCTAGCGCTGAAAAGAAAGAATCAATTTTTCTATTTTGGGAAACTTCCATAAACTTTATTGACAAGTTCTCGCAAAGGTTGTACGTAATATTCCATAGAGAGATATAATTAAGTTTCCTGTACGCTTCCAGTAAGATTCCGAATACCATGGCGTCAAGCTAAATTGTAATATTGGAGATTACTTGCAACAAGATTGAAAGCAATAACCAATTTTCTATTAACTACATGGAATCACACAATATCTGTTGAAAGCTTGCTGCAATATTTCTCACAAACTTGTGCAAAGCTTAACTGAAAGTGTTTACGCAATTTAGCAGGGAAGATTGCAGAATTTTTCTAGCGCTGAAAAAAAAGAATCAATTTTTACATTTTGGGAAACGTTCAGAAACTTTATTGACAAGTTCTCGCAAAGGTTGTGCGGAATATTCCATTGAAAGATTTAATTAAGTTTCCTTGTACGCTTCCAGTAAGATTCCGAATACCATGGCGTCAAGCTAAAATTGTAATATTGGTGATTACTTGCAACAAGATTGAAATAAATAACCAATTTTCTATTAACTACATGGAATCACACAATATCTGTTGAAAGCTTGCTGCAATATTTCTCACTAACTTGTGCAAAGCTTAACTGAAAGTGTTTACGCAATTTAGCAGGGAAGATTGCAGGAATTTTTCTAGCGCTGGAAAAAAAGAATCAATTTTTACATTTTGGGAAACGTTCAGAAACTTTATTGACAAGTTCTCGCAAAGGTTGTGCGTAATATCCATTGAACGATTTAATTAAGTTTCCTTGTACGCTTCCAGTAAGATTCCGAATACCATGGCGTCAAGCTAAATTTGTAATATTGGTGATTACTTGCAACAAGATTGAAAGAAAATACCAATTTTCTTTAAGCTATATGAAACACACAATATCTGTTGAAAGCTTGCTGCAATATTTCTCACAAACTTGTGCAAAGCTTAACTGAAAGTGTTTACGCAATTTAGCAGGGAAGATTGCAGGAATTTTTCTAGCGCTGAAAAAAAAATCAATTTTTCTATTTTGGGAAAATTCCATAAACTTTTATTGACAAGTTCTCGCAAAGGTTGTGCGGGAATATTCCATTGAAAGATATAATTAAGTTTCCTTGTACGCTTCCAGTAAGATTCCGAATACCATGGCGTCAAGCTAAAATTGTAATATTGGAGATTACTTGCAACAAGTTGAAAGAAATAACCAATTTTCTATTAACTACATGTAATCACACAATATCTGTTGAAAGCTTGCTGCAATATTTCTCACAAACTTGTGCAAAGCTTAACTGAAAGTGTTTACGCAATTTAGCAGGGAAGATTGCAGGAATTTTTCTAGCGCTGGAAAAAAAGAATCAATTTTTACATTTTGGGAAACGTTCAGAAACTTTATTGACAAGTTCTCGCAAAGGTTGTGCGTAATATTCCATTGAGAGATATAATTAAGTTTCCTTGTACGCTTCCAGTAAGATTCCGAATACCATGGCGTCAAGCTAAATTTGTAATATTGGTAGATTACTTGCAACAAGATTGAAAGAAATAACCAATTTTCTATTAACTACATGGAATCACACAATATCTGTTGAAAGCTTGCTGCAATATTTCTAACAAACTTGTGCAAAGCTTAACTGAAAGTGTTTACGCAATTTAGCAGGGAAGATTGCAGGAATTTTTGCTAGCGCTGAATAAAAAATCAATTTTTCTATTTTGGGAAACTTCCATAAACTTGATTGACAAGTTCTCGCAAAGGTTGTGCGTAATATTCCATTGAGAGATATAATTATGTTTCCTGGTACGCTTCCAGTAAGATTCCGAATACCATGGCGTCAAGCTAAAATTGTAATATTGGTGATTACTTGCAACAAGATTGAAATAAATAACCAATTTTCTATTAACTACATGGAATCACACAATATCTGTTGAAAGCTTGCTGCAATATTTCTCACAAACTTGTACAAAGCTTAACTGAAAGTGTTTACGCAATTTAGCAGGGAGGATTGCAGGAATTTTTCTAGCGCTGGAAAAAAAGGAATCAATTTTTACATTTTGGGAAACGTTCAGAAACTTTATTGACAAGTTCTCGCAAAGGTTGTGCGTAATATTCCATTGAGACGATTAATTAAGTTTCCTTGTACGCTTCCAGTAAGATTCCGAATACCATGGCGTCAAGCTAAATTTGTAATATTGGAGATTACTTGCAACAAGTTTGAAAGAAATAACCGAATTTTCTATTAACTACATGGAATCACACAATATCTGTTGAAAGCTTGCTGCAATATTTTTAACAAACTTGTGCAAAGCTTAATTGAAAGTGTTTACGCAATTTAGCAGGGAAGATTGCGAGAATTTTTCAAGCGCTGAAAAAAAAGAATCAATTTTTCTATTTTGGGAAACTTCCATAAACTTTATTGACAAGTTCTCGCAAATGTTGTGCGTAATATTCCATTGAGAGATATAATTAAGTTTCCATGTCCGCTTCCAGTAAGATTCCGAATACCATGGCGTCAAGCTAAATTTGTAATATTGGAGATTACTTGCAACAAGTTTGAAAGCAATAACCAATTTTCTATTAACTACATGGAATCACACAATATCTGTTGAAAGCTTGCTGCAATATTTCTAACAAACTTGTGCAAAGCTTAACTGAATGTGTTTACGCAATTTAGCAGGGAAGATTGCAGAAATTTTTCTAGCGCTGAAAAAAAAGAATCAATTTTTACATTTTGGGAAAAGTTCAGAAACTTTATTGACAAGTTCTCGCAAAGGTTGTGCGGAATATTCCATTGAAAGATTTAATTAAGTTTCCTTGTACGCTTCCAGTAAGATTCCGAATACCATGGCGTCAAGCTAAAATTGTAATATTGGTGATTACTTGCAACAAGATTGAAATAAATAACCAATTTTCTATTAACTACATGGAATCACACAATATCTGTTGAAAGCTTGCTGCAATATTTCTCATATACTTGTACAAAGCTTAACTGAAAGTGTTTACGCAATTTAGCAGGGAGGATTGCAGGAATTTTTCTAGCGCTGGAAAAAAAGGAATCAATTTTTACATTTTGGGTAACGTTCAGAAACTTTATTGACAAGTTCTCGCAAAGGTTGTGCGTAATATCCCATTGAACGATTTAATTAAGTTTCCTTGTACGCTTCCAGTAAGATTCCGAATACCATGGCGTCAAGCTAAATTTGTAATATTGGTGATTACTTGCAACAAGATTGAAAGAAAATACCAATTTTCTTTAAGCTATATGAAAACACAATATCTGTTGAAAGCTTGCTGCAATATTTCTCACAAACTTGTGCAAAGCTTAACTGAAAGTGTTTACGCAATTTAGCAGGGAAGATTGCAGGAATTTTTCTAGCGCTGAAAAAAAATCAATTTTTCTATTTTGGGAAAATTCCATAAATTTTATTGACAAGTTCTCGCAAAGGTTGTGGGGAATATTCCATTGAAAGATATAATTAAGTTTCCTTGTACGCTTCCAGTAAGATTCCGAATACCATGGCGTCAAGCTAAAATTGTAATATTGGAGATTACTTGCAACAAGTTTGAAAGAAATAACCAATTTTCTATTAACTACATGTAATCACACAATATCTGTTGAAAGCTTGCTGCAATATTTCTAACAAACTTGTGCAAAGCTTAACTGAAAGTGTTTACGCAATTTAGCAGGGAAGATTGCAGGATTTTTCTAGCGCTGGAAAAAAAAGAATTAATTTTTACATTTTGGGAAACGTTCAGAAACTTTATTGACAAGTTCTCGCAAAGGTTGTGCGTAATATTCCATTGAGAGATATAATTAAGTTTCCTTGTACGCTTCCAGTAAGATTCTGAATACCATGGCGTCAAGCTAAATTTGTAATATTGGAGATTACTTGCAACAAGTTTGAAAGCAATAACCAATTTTCTATTAACTACATGGAATCACACAATAACTGTTGAAAGCTTGCTGCAATATTTCTAACAAACTTGTGCAAAGCTTAACTGAATGTGTTTCCGCAATTTAGCAGGGAAGATTGCAGGAATTTTTGTAGCGCTGAATAAAAAATCAATTTTTCTATTTTGGGAAACTTCCATAAACTTGATTGACAAGTTCTCGCAAAGGTTGTGCGTAATATTCCATTGAGAGATATAATTATGTTTCCTGGTACGCTTCCAGTAAGATTCCGAATACCATGGCGTCAAGCTAAAATTGTAATATTGGTGATTACTTGCAACAAGATTGAAATAAATAACCAATTTTCTATTAACTACATGGAATCACACAATATCTGTTGAAAGCTTGCTGCAATATTTCTCACAAACTTGTACAAAGCTTAACTGAAAGTGTTTACGCAATTTAGCAGGGAGGATTGCAGGAATTTTTCTAGCGCTGGAAAAAAAGGAATCAATTTTTACATTTTGGGTAACGTTCAGAAACTTTATTGACAAGTTCTCGCAAAGGTTGTGCGTAATATTCCATTGAACGATTTAATTAAGTTTCCTTGTACGCTTCCAGTAAGATTCCGAATACTATGGCGTCAAGCTAAATTTGTAATATTGGTGATTACTTGCAACAAGATTGAAAGAAAATAACCAATTTTCTTTAAGCTATATGAAAAAACACAATATCTGTTGAAAGCTTGCTGCAATATTTCTCACAAACTTGTGCAAAGCTTAACTGATGTTTACGCAATTTAGCAGGGAAGATTGCAGAAATTTTTCTAGCGCTGAAAAAAAAGAATCAATTTTTACATTTTGGGAAAAGTTCAGAAACTTTATTGACAAGTTCTCGCAAAGGTTGTGCGTAATATTCCATTGAACGATTTAATTAAGTTTCCTTGTACGCTTCCAGTAAGATTCCGAATACCATGGCGTCAAGCTAAATTTGTAATATTGGTGATTACTTGCAACAAGATTGAAAGAAATAACCAATTTTCTATTAACTACATGGAATCACACAATATCTGTTGAAAGCTTGCTGCAATATTTCTCACAAACTTGTGCAAAGCTTAACTGAAAGTGTTTACGCAATTTAGCAGGGAAGATTGCAGAGAATTTTTCTAGCGCTGAAAAAAAAGAATCAATTTTTACATTTTGGGAAACGTTCAGAAACTTTATTGACAAGTTCTCGCAAAGGTTGTGCGTAATATTCCATTGAAAGATTTAATTAAGTTTCCTTGTACGCTTCCAGTAAGATTCCGAATACCATGGCGTCAAGCTAAAATTGTAATATTGGTGATTACTTGCAACAAGATTGAAAGAAATAACCAATTTTCTATTAACTACATGGAATCACACAATATCTGTTGAAAGCTTCCTGCAATATTTCTCACAAACTTGTACAAAGCTTCACTGAAAGTGTTTACGCAATTTAGCAGGGAAGATTGCAGGAATTTTTCTAGCGCTGGAAAAAAAGAATCAATTTTTAAATTTTGGGAAACGTTCAGAAACTTTATTGACAAGTTCTCGCAAAGGTTGTGCGCTATATTCCATTGAACGATTTAATTAAGTTTCCTTGTACGCTTCCAGAAGATTCCGAATACCATGGCGTTAAGCTAAAATTGTAATATTGGTGATTACTTGCAACAAGATTGAAAGAAATAACCAATTTTCTATTAACTACATGGAAACAAACAATATCTGTTGAAAGCTTGCTGCAATATTTCTCACAAACTTGTGCAAAGCTTAACTGAAAGTGTTTACGCAATTTAGCAGGGAAGATTGCGAGTATTTTTCTAGCGCTGAAAAAAAGAATCAATTTTTCTATTTTGGGAAACTTCCATAAACTATATTGACAAGTTCTCGCAAAGGTTGTGCGTAATATTCCATAGAGAGATATAATTAAGTTTCCTTGTACGCTTCCTGTAAGATTGCGAATACCATGGCGTCAAGCTAAATTTGTAATATTGGTGATTACTTGCAACAAGATTGAAAGAAATAACCAATTTTCTTTAAGCTATATGAAAACACACAATATCTGATGAAACCTTGCTGCAATATTTCTGACAAACTTGTGCAAAGCGTAACTGAAAGTATTTACGCAATTTAGCAGGGAAGATTGCAGGATTTTTCTAGCGCTGGAAAAAAAAGAATTAATTTTTACATTTTGGGATCCGTTCAGAAACTTTATTGATAAGTTCTCGCAAAGGTTGTGCGTAATATTCCATTGAGAGATATAATTATGTTTCCTTGTACGCTTCCAGTAAGATTCCGAATACCATGGCGTCAAGCTAAAATTGTAATATTGGTGATTACTTGCAACAAGATTGAAAGAAATAACCAATTTTCTATTAACTACATGGAATCACACAATATCTGTTGAAAGCTTGCTGCAATATTTCTCACAAACTTGTGCAAAGCTTAACTGAAAGTGTTTACGCAATTTAGCAGGGAAGATTGCAGGAATTTTTCTAGCGCTGAAAAAAAAGAATCAATTTTTCTATTTTGGGAAACTTCCATAAACTTAATTGACAAGTTCTCGCAAAGGTTGTGCGTAATATTCCATTGAGAGATATAATTATGTTTCCTGGTACGCTTCCAGTAAGATTCCGAATACCATGGCGTCAAGCTAAAATTGTAATATTGGTGATTACTTGAACAAGATTGAAATAAATAACCAATTTACTATTAACTACATGGAATCACACAATATCTGTTGAAAGCTTGCTGCAATATTTCTCACATACTTGTACAAAGCTTAACTGAAAGTGTTTACGCAATTTAGCATGGAGGATTGCAGGAATTTTTCTAGCGCTGGAAAAAAAGGAATCAATTTTTACATTTTGGGTAACGTTCAGAAACTTTATTGACAAGTTCTCGCAAAGGTTGTGCGTAATATTCCATTGAACGATTTAATTAAGTTTCCTTGTACGCTTCCAGTAAGATTCCGAATACCATGGCGTCAAGCTAAATTTGTAATATTGGTGATTACTTGCAACAAGATTGAAATAAAAATACCAATTTTCTTTAAGCTATATGAAAAAACACAATATCTGTTGAAAGCTTGCTGCAATATTTCTCACAAACTTGTGCAAAGCTTAACTGAAAGTGTTTACGCAATTTAGCAGGGAGGATTGCAGGAATTTTTCTAGCGCTGGAAAAAAAGGAATCAATTTTTACATTTTGGGTAACGTTCAGAAACTTTATTGACAAGTTCTCGCAAAGGTTGTGCGTAATATTCCATTGAACGATTTAATTAAGTTTCCTTGTACGCTTCCAGTAAGATTCCGAATACCATGGCGTCAAGCTAAATTTGTAATATTGGAGATTACTTGCAACAAGTTTGAAAGAAAAAACGAATTTTCTATTAACTACATGGAATCACACAATATCTGTTGAAAGCTTGCTGCAATATTTTTAACAAACTTGTGCAAAGCTTAACTGAAAGTGTTTACGCAATTTAGCAGGGAAGATTGCGAGAATTTTTCAAGCGCTGAAAAAAAAGAATCAATTTTTCTATTTTGGGTAACGTTCAGAAACTTTATTGACAAGTTCTCGCAAATGTTGTGCGTAATATTCCATTGAGAGATATAATTAAGTTTCCTTGTCCGCTTCCAGTAAGATTCCGAATACCATGGCGTCAAGCTAAATTTGTAATATTGGAGATTCCTTGCAACAAGTTTGAAAGCAATAACCAATTTTCTATTAACTACATGGAATCACACAATATCTGTTGAAAGCTTGCTGCAATATTTCTAACAAACTTGTGCAAAGCTTAACTGAATGTGTTTACGCAATTTAGCAGGGAAGATTGCAGGAATTTTTCTAGCGCTGAAAAAAAAATCAATTTTTCTATTTTGGGAAAATTCCATAAACTTGATTGACAAGTTCTCGCAAAGGTTGTGCGTAATATTCCATTGAGAGATATAATTATGTTTCCTGGTACGCTTCCAGTAAGATTCCGAATACCATGGCGTCAAGCTAAAATTGTAATATTGGTGATTACTTGCAACAAGATTGAAATAAATAACCAATTTTCTATTAACTACATGGAATCACACAATATCTGTTGAAAGCTTGCTGCACTATTTCTCATATACTTGTACAAAGCTTAACTGAAAGTGTTTACGCAATTTAGCAGGGAGGATTGCAGGAATTTTTCTAGCGCTGGAAAAAAAGGAATCAATTTTTACATTTTGGGTAACGTTCAGAAACTTTATTGACAAGTTCTCGCAAAGGTTGTGCGTAATATCCCATTGAACGATTTAATTAAGTTTCCTTGTACGCTTCCAGTAAGATTCCGAATACCATGGCGTCAAGCTAAATTTGTAATATTGGTGATTACTTGCAACAAGATTGAAAGAAAAATACCAATTTTCTTTAAGCTATATGAAAAACACAATATCTGTTGAAAGCTTGCTGCAATATTTCTCACAAACTTGTGCAAAGCTTAACTGAAAGTGTTTACGCAATTTAGCAGGGAAGATTGCAGGAATTTTTCTAGCGCTGGAAAAAAAGGAATCAATTTTTACATTTTGGGTAACGTTCAGAAACTTTATTGACAAGTTCTCGCAAAGGTTGTGCGGAATATTCCATTGAAAGATATAATTAAGTTTCCTTGTACGCTTCCAGTAAGATTCCGAATACCATGGCGTCAAGCTAAAATTGTAATATTGGAGATTACTTGCAACAAGTTTGAAAGAAATAACCAATTTTCTATTAACTACATGGAAACAAACAATATCTGTTGAAAGCTTGCTGCAATATTTCTCACAAACTTGTGCAAAGCTTAACTGAAAGTGTTTACGCAATTTAGCAGGGAAGATTGCGAGTATTTTTCTAGCGCTGAAAAAAAAGAATCAATTTTTCTATTTTGGGAAACTTCCATAAACTATATTGACAAGTTCTCGCAAAGGTTGTGCGTAATATTCCATAGAGAGATATAATTAAGTTTCCTTGTACGCTTCCTGTAAGATTGCGAATACCATGGCGTCAAGCTAAATTTGTAATATTGGTGATTACTTGCAACAAGATTGAAAGAAATAACCAATTTTCTTTAAGCTATATGAAAACACACAATATCTGTTGAAACCTTGCTGCAATATTTCTGACAAACTTGTGCAAAGCGTAACTGAAAGTATTTACGCAATTTAGCAGGGAAGATTGCAGGATTTTTCTAGCGCTGGAAAAAAAAGAATTAATTTTTACATTTTGGGATCCGTTCAGAAACTTTATTGATAAGTTCTCGCAAAGGTTGTGCGTAATATTCCATTGAGAGATATAATTATGTTTCCTTGTACGCTTCCAGTAAGATTCCGAATACCATGGCGTCAAGCTAAAATTGTAATATTGGTGATTACTTGCAACAAGATTGAAAGAAATAACCAATTTTCTATTAACTACATGGAATCACACAATATCTGTTGAAAGCTTGCTGCAATATTTCTCACAAACTTGTGCAAAGCTTAACTGAAAGTGTTTACGCAATTTAGCAGGGAAGATTGCAGGAATTTTTCTAGCGCTGAAAAAAAAGAATCAATTTTTCTATTTTGGGAAACTTCCATAAACTTTATTGACAAGTTCTCGCAAAGGTTGTGCGTAATATTCCATTGAGAGATATAATTAAGTTTCCTTGTACGCTTCCAGTAAGATTCCGAATACCATGGCGTCAAGCTAAATTTGTAATATTGGAGATTACTTGCAACAAGTTTGAAAGCAATAACCAATTTTCTATTAACTACATGGAATCACACAATATCTGTTGAAAGCTTGCTGCAATATTTCTAACAAACTTGTGCAAAGCTTAACTGAAAGTGTTTACGCAATTTAGCAGGGAAGATTGCGAGAATTTTCAAGCGCTGAAAAAAAGAATCAATTTTTCTATTTTGGGAAACTTCCATAAACTTTATTGACAAGTTCTCGCAAAGGTTGTGCGTAATATTCCATTGAGAGATATAATTAAGTTTCCTTGTACGCTTCCAGTAAGATTCCGAATACCATGGCGTCAAGCTAAATTTGTAATATTGGTGATTACTTGCAACAAGATTGAAAGCAATAACCAATTTTCTATTAACTACATGGAATCACACAATATCTGTTGAAAGCTTGCTGCAATATTTCTAACAAACTTGTGAAAAGCTTAACTGAATGTGTTTACGCAATTTAGCAGGGAAGATTGCAGGAATTTTTCTAGCGCTGAAAAAAAAAATCAATTTTTCTATTTTGAGAAACTTCCATAAACTTAATTGACAAGTTCTCGCAAAGGTTGTGCGTAATATTCCATTGAGAGATATAATTATGTTTCCTGGTACGCTTCCAGTAAGATTCCGAATACCATGGCGTCAAGCTAAAATTGTAATATTGGTGATTACTTGAACAAGATTGAAATAAATAACCAATTTACTATTAACTACATGGAATCACACAATATCTGTTGAAAGCTTGCTGCAATATTTCTCACATACTTGTACAAAGCTTAACTGAAAGTGTTTACGCAATTTAGCATGGAGGATTGCAGGAATTTTTCTAGCGCTGGAAAAAAAGGAATCAATTTTTACATTTTGGGTAACGTTCAGAAACTTTATTGACAAGTTCTCGCAAAGGTTGTGCGTAATATTCCATTGAACGATTTAATTAAGTTTCCTTGTACGCTTCCAGTAAGATTCCGAATACCATGGCGTCAAGCTAAATTTGTAATATTGGTGATTACTTGCAACAAGATTGAAATAAAAATACCAATTTTCTTTAAGCTATATGAAAAAACACAATATCTGTTGAAAGCTTGCTGCAATATTTCTCACAAACTTGTGCAAAGCTTAACTGAAAGTGTTTACGCAATTTAGCAGGGAGGATTGCAGGAATTTTTCTAGCGCTGGAAAAAAAGGAATCAATTTTTACATTTTGGGTAACGTTCAGAAACTTTATTGACAAGTTCTCGCAAAGGTTGTGCGTAATATTCCATTGAACGATTTAATTAAGTTTCCTTGTACGCTTCCAGTAAGATTCCGAATACCATGGCGTCAAGCTAAATTTGTAATATTGGAGATTACTTGCAACAAGTTTGAAAGAAAAAACGAATTTTCTATTAACTACATGGAATCACACAATATCTGTTGAAAGCTTGCTGCAATATTTTTAACAAACTTGTGCAAAGCTTAACTGAAAGTGTTTACGCAATTTAGCAGGGAAGATTGCGAGAATTTTTCAAGCGCTGAAAAAAAAGAATCAATTTTTCTATTTTGGGTAACGTTCAGAAACTTTATTGACAAGTTCTCGCAAATGTTGTGCGTAATATTCCATTGAGAGATATAATTAAGTTTCCTTGTCCGCTTCCAGTAAGATTCCGAATACCATGGCGTCAAGCTAAATTTGTAATATTGGAGATTACTTGCAACAAGTTTGAAAGCAATAACCAATTTTCTATTAACTACATGGAATCACACAATATCTGTTGAAAGCTTGCTGCAATATTTCTAACAAACTTGTGCAAAGCTTAACTGAATGTGTTTACGCAATTTAGCAGGGAAGATTGCAGGAATTTTTCTAGCGCTGAAAAAAAAATCAATTTTTCTATTTTGGGAAAATTCCATAAACTTGATTGACAAGTTCTCGCAAAGGTTGTGCGTAATATTCCATTGAGAGATATAATTATGTTTCCTGGTACGCTTCCAGTAAGATTCCGAATACCATGGCGTCAAGCTAAAATTGTAATATTGGTGATTACTTGCAACAAGATTGAAATAAATAACCAATTTTCTATTAACTACATGGAATCACACAATATCTGTTGAAAGCTTGCTGCACTATTTCTCATATACTTGTACAAAGCTTAACTGAAAGTGTTTACGCAATTTAGCAGGGAGGATTGCAGGAATTTTTCTAGCGCTGGAAAAAAAGGAATCAATTTTTACATTTTGGGTAACGTTCAGAAACTTTATTGACAAGTTCTCGCAAAGGTTGTGCGTAATATCCCATTGAACGATTTAATTAAGTTTCCTTGTACGCTTCCAGTAAGATTCCGAATACCATGGCGTCAAGCTAAATTTGTAATATTGGTGATTACTTGCAACAAGATTGAAAGAAAAATACCAATTTTCTTTAAGCTATATGAAAAACACAATATCTGTTGAAAGCTTGCTGCAATATTTCTCACAAACTTGTGCAAAGCTTAACTGAAAGTGTTTACGCAATTTAGCAGGGAAGATTGCAGGAATTTTTCTAGCGCTGAAAAAAAATCAATTTTTCTATTTTGGGAAAATTCCATAAATTTTATTGACAAGTTCTCGCAAAGGTTGTGCGGAATATTCCATTGAAAGATATAATTAAGTTTCCTTGTACGCTTCCAGTAAGATTCCGAATACCATGGCGTCAAGCTAAAATTGTAATATTGGAGATTACTTGCAACAAGTTTGAAAGAAATAACCAATTTTCTATTAACTACATGTAATCACACAATATCTGTTGAAAGCTTGCTGCAATATTTCTAACAAACTTGTGCAAAGCTTAACTGAAAGTGTTTACGCAATTTAGCAGGGAGGATTGCAGGAATTTTTCTAGCGCTGGAAAAAAAGGAATCAATTTTTACATTTTGGGTAACGTTCAGAAACTTTATTGACAAGTTCTCGCAAAGGTTGTGCGTAATATTCCATTGAACGATTTAATTAAGTTTCCTTGTACGCTTCCAGTAAGATTCCGAATACCATGGCGTCAAGCTAAATTTGTAATATTGGAGATTACTTGCAACAAGTTTGAAAGAAAAAACGAATTTTCTATTAACTACATGGAATCACACAATATCTGTTGAAAGCTTGCTGCAATATTTTTAACAAACTTGTGCAAAGCTTAACTGAAAGTGTTTACGCAATTTAGCAGGGAGGATTGCAGGAATTTTTCTAGCGCTGGAAAAAAAGAAATCAATTTTTACATTTTGGGTAACGTTCAGAAACTTTATTGACAAGTTCTCGCAAAGGTTGTGCGTAATATTCCATTGAACGATTTAATTAAGTTTCCTTGTACGCTTCCAGTAAGATTCCGAATACCATGGCGTTAAGCTAAAATTGTAATATTGGTGATTACTTGCAACAAGTTTGAAAGAAATAACCAATTTTCTATTAACTACATGGAATCACACAATATCTGTTGAAAGCTTGCTGCAATATTTCTAACAAACTTGTGCAAAGCTTAACTGAAAGTGTTTACGCAATTTAGCAGGGAGGATTGCAGGAATTTTTCTAGCGCTGGAAAAAAAGGAATCAATTTTTACATTTTGGGTAACGTTCAGAAACTTTATTGACAAGTTCTCGCAAAGGTTGTGCGTAATATTCCATTGAATGATTTAATTAAGTTTCCTTGTACGCTTCCAGTAAGATTCCGAATACCATGGCGTCAAGCTAAATTTGTAATATTGGAGATTACTTGCAACAAGTTTGAAAGAAAAAACGAATTTTCTATTAACTACATGGAATCACACAATATCTGTTGAAAGCTTGCTGCAATATTTTTAACAAACTTGTGCAAAGCTTAACTGAAAGTGTTTACGCAATTTAGCAGGGAAGATTGCGAGAATTTTTCAAGCGCTGAAAAAAAAGAATCAATTTTTCTATTTTGGGAAACTTCCATAAACTTTATTGACAAGTTCTCGCAAATGTTGTGCGTAATATTCCATTGAGAGATATAATTAAGTTTCCTTGTCCGCTTCCAGTAAGATTCCGAATACCATGGCGTCAAGCTAAATTTGTAATATTGGAGATTACTTGCAACAAGTTTGAAAGCAATAACCAATTTTCTATTAACTACATGGAATCACACAATATCTGTTGAAAGCTTGCTGCAATATTTCTAACAAACTTGTGCAAAGCTTAACTGAATGTGTTTACGCAATTTAGCAGGGAAGATTGCAGGAATTTTTGTAGCGCTGAATAAAAAATCAATTTTTCTATTTTGGGAAACTTCCATAAACTTGATTGACAAGTTCTCGCAAAGGTTGTGCGTAATATTCCATTGAGAGATATAATTATGTTTCCTGGTACGCTCCCAACAAGCACACTTTTTTGAAAAAGAATTCTTTAAGAGTTAACGAATGTCCGCAAAATTTAAATACTTAAAATATTCAGGAAAAGTTACAAAAGTATTCTTTTTGAATAAATTTACATTTTTAATAAAGGGATTCAGTATTTTAAAAGTATTGATTATACGTATTATAAGTAATTTAAAAGTATTTAGAAAGTATTCTTTATAAAAAATAATTTTTGGTTCGTATTCATCGAAGAATTAAAAAAGTTGTGAAAATATTGTCTATTTATTATATATATATCGATGATGTGCTACGTCAGCCTTACCGACATGTGGTAAGTTACCTTATTGTAAACTCGGTGCTTCTCCCGCGTTTTGGCTCAGTTGCTTGTACGTTACCACGCTGCACGCACGTTGTTGTTGCCGCTACGCATTACATTTATATACATCGATATTAATACAATTATTAAAACTTATTTATATATACTAATTGTATTTATTCATTGTGTGGTCTAAACCCTGAAATCCTGACAGGTTATGGGCCCAGGATTCGCTAAGCTGCGCGAGCAATAAAACAAACAATCGGTTCCGTGTGCATCAAAAAAAAAATGGCCGCCGCAACGGGTTTTGCTAATATTGAAAAATTAACTGAGAGCAACTACGAGTTATGGAAAGTGCAAATGAAAAGTGTGTTGGTTTTTAATGATCTGTGGCAGTATGTTGACGGCACTGAAAAGAAGCCTGATGCAAATGAAGCGGACTGGACGAAAAAAGATTCGAAAGCGTTGGCGCTAATAAATTTAAGCATCACGCACGGGCAACTCAACCATGTGAAGAAAGTGGCAACGTCTAAAGACGCATGGGATGGATTGAAGACAGTTTTCGAGTCTCACGGTCCGGTAAGAAAAGCAGCTTTGTACAAACGGTTATTGAGAATGGAAAAGAAACCGAGTGCAAGCATGACTCAATATTTAACGGAATTTATCCACAACGCGGAACAAATTCAAGATGCCGGAATTGATATACCGGACGAGCTATTGTCAATAATGTTGCTCGGTTCCTTACCGGCCGAATTCGAAAATTTTTGTATAGCGATAGAGTCTCGTGACGAAATACCTCCCCTCGAAAATTTAAAGGTTAAACTCATCGAAGAAGAAGCGAGGCAGAACGACCGCTTAACGAGCAAAAACGAGAAAAACAACGATGCTTTATTTACTAAAGGTAATTCGACTCGTCAAAAACAACACACAAAGGAGTTTCCAAGAACAAGCGTAAATAAATTTAAAGGTAAATGTTATAGATGTGGAAAAATTGGTCATAGAAGCCAAAATTGTAAATCGCGGTTAGACAACGAATCAAATAGTGCAAATGACGCGATGTTCGCGACTGCGTGTAACGCCGATTTACAAAATAAATCAAACGTTTGGTACCTTGATAGTGGCGCGACGCGGCATATGTGCAATAACAAAGAAAACTTCCACATACTTTCAAGCAAAGAACGTTCTAGAGTATATACCGCCACAGAAGATTTTGTAGAATCGACAGGCATTGGTGACGTAAATTTAACCGCGGCGTTAAATAACTCAAAGAATAATAATATAAAACTAAAGAACGCGTTATTCGTACCTAAGTTAAGAAACAATTTATTGTCAATATCAAGTGTCACGGACAATGGATATTCGGTTACGTTCGATAAAGATATTGCTACGATTAAAAGAAAAGATAATTCAGTAGTACTTACAGCTAAAAAACGCGATCATCTTTATGTTGTGAATGAAAAACAAGAATGCGCGGCCCTAATTAAAGAAAATTGTAACGAAAATTTATTTCGATGGCATCAAAGATACGGACATATTAACTTATCGGATTTAACGCGCATGAAGAATAAAGAAATAGTTACTGGTATGAATTTCGAATCTAATACAAGCGAATTACTTTGTGAAATATGCGCAAAATGTAAAATTCATGTTTTACCGTTTAATAGATCTTCGAATCGCGAAAAAGAAATTTTAGGTTTAGTGCATTCTGACATTTGCGGACCAATGTCGACAGAATCGCTCGGTGGGGCTAAATACTTCGTAACCTTCATCGATGATTGTACAAGATATACGGAAACCGTTATGCTTCGCAATAGGTCCGATGTATTACTAGCATTTAAAGATTATAAGAAACGTGTAGAAAATCAAACGAGTAAACGTATTAAAAGACTTCGTACAGACAACGGAAAAGAATATCTGTCAAACGAATTTAATAAATTTTTATCTGACGAAGGTATCATGCGCGAGTTAACTGTCGAATACACGCCGCAGCAAAACGGTGTAGCGGAGCGAGCTTACCGTACGTTAGTTGAGATGGCGCGATGCCTCATGTTACAGGCTAAGTTTCCAAGCTCGCTGTGGGCAGAATCGGTAAACACGGCGACTTATTTAAG
Organism: Theocolax elegans; assembly: GCA_026168455.1. NCBI lineage: Eukaryota > Metazoa > Arthropoda > Insecta > Hymenoptera > Cerocephalidae > Theocolax > Theocolax elegans. The sequence goes on along the minus strand of CM047428.1, from coordinate 47,442,747 downwards.
AAATAGAAGCGCGACAAAAGCATTAGATGGAAAGACGCCCTTTGAAGCGTGGTTTCAACGAAAACCTTATGTCGGTTTCTTTCGAATTATTGGAAGCAAGACAATCGCGTTAAATAAACATAACAAGAGAGGAAAGTTTCAAGCGAAAGGTGAAGAGTACGTATTAGTTGGCTACTCGGAACAATCAAAGGCGTATCGGTTGTGGAAGCCTGGAACTAAAACAGTTATTAAAGCTCGCGATGTAAAATTTTTTGAAAATCTAAACTCTGCCGATCTAACGTCTTCAGCGGAAATAACCTTGCCTCTTCTGAACGTAGAAAATAGTGAATCAACCGAAAATGAAGTCGATAGCGTAGATCCTAAAGATAAAGATGTTGAGAGCGACACTGAGAGCTGTATTGAAGATAACCTTGAAGCTAATGACACACAAATTTCGGAGCCTAAAATGGAGCAAGCTCGTAGAAAACCAGGCCGTCCAAAATTTGTGAAAACAGGTAAGCCTGGAAGACCAAGAAAAGTGTACGCCTCGGAGCAGCCCCCAAAGTCCACTTCACAAGTTTTAGATCGTGATGATAAAGAAGCCTGACTAACCGCCATGGCACACGAATTCTCGACGCTAAAAGAAAATAACACGTGGATTCTTGTTCCCCGGCCAACTAACCAAAAAATACTAACAAACAAATGGGTATATAAAACGAAACTGAATATGAACGGCGAAATCGAAAAATACAAGGCGAGGTTAGTGGCGAGAGGACATATCCAAGAATATGGAATCGATTATGGAGAAATTTTTGCACCAGTCACCAGATACGAAACTATACGCACTCTACTTGCATCAGCTGTAAACGAAGACATGTATGTACATCAAATGGATGTCACTTCTGCCTACGTTCAAGGAGAGTTGCACGACGACGTGTACATGGAGCAACCGGAGATGTTTATTGAAACTGGTCAAGAAGACAAAGTGTGTAAGTTGTTAAAACCACTGTACGGGTTAAAACAGTCCGGTCGCGAATGGTATAATAAAATAGATACTTATTTAATTAATATTGGTGGAAAACGTACTTCAGCCGATCCTTGTGTTTATGTATTTAATGAAAATGAAAATCGAGTCATAGTAACTTTGTATGTGGACGATTTAATTTTAGCATCGAAAAAGATTGACAAACTTACTTATATCAAATCAAAAATTAATTCTGTATTCAAAATTGTAGATTTAGGTCCGATAAGTAATATTCTCGGCATTGATGTTAAATGGGATAATCTTATTGGTTGTTTAAAAATCTCAAACGAAAAATATATCAAAGATTTGTTAAATAAATTTAACATGGAGACCGCGAAAACCGTATCGACTCCTATCGAATCGAACATAAAAATTACTAAAGAAATGAGTCCGTTGACAGAAAGCGAACGCGTTGAAATGAAAAATCGACCTTACAGGGAACTAGTCGGTAGTTTAGTTTATTTATCAAACGCGACTCGTCCCGACATTGCATACGCAGCTAGCACTTTAAGTCGTTTTTCATCTGATCCTGGTAAAGAACACTGGTTAATCGCAAAGCGAGTATTAAGATATTTGAAAGCAACCGCACATTATAGTATTACTTACTCGAAAGACAAAGAGAAACTGAGAGCGTTCACCGATTCAGATTGGGCCGGAGATATAGACGACCGTAAATCATGTTCGGGCAATGTTTTAATTTTAGCTGGAGGTCCAATTAGTTGGAAATCTAAGAAACAAGCTTCGGTAGCTCTATCAACCATGGAAGCTGAGTACGTAGCGCTTTCAGAAGTTTCACGGGAAATAATTTACATTAAACGATTATTATCGCATATGGGTCTCAACTATTATATCGATTCGCCAATAAATGTATTTTGCGACAACCAAAGCGCAATAGAATTATCGAAAAATGCAGTCTTTCATAAACGCAGCAAGCATATAGACATACGTTTTCATTTCGTACGTGAATTAATAGATAAAGGTGAAATAACCATTCATTACTTAAGAACAGACTGTATGCCTGCTGATATTTTTACAAAATCTCTTAATAAATGTAAACATGATAGGTGCATTAAGATGTTAAACTTAATTTAAGTTATTACGATGTATTTGTTCTTATAAACTTGTATGATCGAGCACATATCGATAGAAGGAGTGTGAAAATATTGTCTATTTATTATATATATATCGATGATGTGCTACGTCAGCCTTACCGACATGTGGTAAGTTACCTTATTGTAAACTCGGTGCTTCTCCCGCGTTTTGGCTCAGTTGCTTGTACGTTACCACGCTGCACGCACGTTGTTGTTGCCGCTACGCATTACATTTATATACATCGATATTAATACAATTATTAAAACTTATTTATATATACTAATTGTATTTATTCATTGTGTGGTCTAAACCCTGAAATCCTGACAAAAGTATTCTTTTAAAACATTTATTTATTTGTGAGAAAACACTATTAACAATTTATGTCTGTAATATGTTATTGTAAAGTACACAAAAAGTATTCTTTTATGAAAATAATTTTTGCAATTATATATCAGTACTAAACAAAATGTTTAAAGATCACATTAATCGAAAGAGCGATAACTTTTGCATCGAAAATCACTTTTCAATTGAATTTGATTAGTGTAAAAGTTTGAAATAAAAAATAAAAAGGAAATTAATTTCGCAGGAGAAAAAGGGACGATTTGCAGACGACGTAGCCATTGGCTACCAGTTCGTTCCATTACTCTTGCCGAATTAAGATAATTTCTTCTTTATTTTTTATTTCAAAATTTTACACTCATCGAAATTAATTATAAAAATGATTTCTGATACAAAATTATCGCTCTTTCGATCGGTCTAATCCGTTTTTCGCTACGTTACATAATCCCCAAGATGTAAGCAAAAGTAATTTTTAAACCCTTTTTCTGGTATACCGCCTGAACTGCGGAGGCTGCAAATTTAAGGATCGTTTTCTACCTCGATTTACCTATAATAAGCAAAATGCAGCCATTTCAATGATCAGTCGATTTTAGTTTTATTTTACTGAACTATCTGGTCGAGCCGCGGAACGAAGATATTCCTTCGTTCCAAATCTAAAAAAAAAAAAAATTCAGACTGGAAAGCGAAAAGGAAGGGACGCCATCTTCTCTCTAACACTACTTTGTGACAACTGACGGGCAGTGACTTGCAATTGTAATTTGGCACGGATTAGCAGCGTTTAATAAAAATATAACAAAGCAAATAATGGAATTACAATCATTTTTTTAAATATTTTATATATTTTAAAGAATTTAAAAAGAATACTTCATAAGTAGCATGAATGTTTTGTAAATCATTAAAAGTAATTTAAGTGTTAAAAAAAAACTCTTTATTAGTACATGATGTGTTACTTTTTATTAAAAAAGAACTCTTTTTTAAATATTTTTTGTTTCTTCTAAGTGATAAAATAAAAGTGTTAGAATATTTTTTTTTGTTAAAGTATTTTTTTTTAATTCTTAATTAATTACTATGTAACGGACATTCGTTAAATCTTATAGTAGTCAAAAAGTACTCTTTTTGAATTCCTTTGTAAAAAAGAATTTTAAAAGAATTCTTTAAAAACTTTCATAATAATCCAATTGCTTGTTGGGCTTCCAGTAAGATTCCGAATACCATGGCGTCAAGCTAAAATTGTAATATTGGTGATTACTTGCAACAAGATTGAAATAAATAACCAATTTTCTATTAACTACATGGAATCACACAATATCTGTTGAAAGCTTGCTGCAATATTTCTCACAAACTTGTACAAAGCTTAACTGAAAGTGTTTACGCAATTTAGCAGGGAGGATTGCAGGAATTTTTCTAGCGCTGGAAAAAAAGGAATCAATTTTTACATTTTGGGTAACGTTCAGAAACTTTATTGACAAGTTCTCGCAAAGGTTGTGCGTAATATTCCATTGAACGATTTAATTAAGTTTCCTTGTACGCTTCCAGTAAGATTCCGAATACTATGGCGTCAAGCTAAATTTGTAATATTGGTGATTACTTGCAACAAGATTGAAAGAAATAACCAATTTTCTTTAAGCTATATGAAAAAACACAATATCTGTTGAAAGCTTGCTGCAATATTTCTCACAAACTTGTGCAAAGCTTAACTGATGTTTACGCAATTTAGCAGGGAAGATTGCAGAAATTTTTCTAGCGCTGAAAAAAAAGAATCAATTTTTACATTTTGGGAAAAGTTCAGAAACTTTATTGACAAGTTCTCGCAAAGGTTGTGCGGAATATTCCATTGAAAGATTTAATTAAGTTTCCTTGTACGCTTCCAGTAAGATTCCGAATACCATGGCGTCAAGCTAAAATTGTAATATTGGTGATTACTTGCAACAAGATTGAAAGAAATAACCAATTTTCTATTAACTACATGGAATCACACAATATCTGTTGAAAGCTTCCTGCAATATTTCTCACAAACTTGTACAAAGCTTCACTGAAAGTGTTTACGCAATTTAGCAGGGAAGATTGCAGGAATTTTTCTAGCGCTGGAAAAAAAAGAATCAATTTTTACATTTTGGGAAACGTTCAGAAACTTTATTGACAAGTTCTCGCAAAGGTTGTGCGTAATATTCCATTGAACGATTTAATTAAGTTTCCTTGTACGCTTCCAGAAGATTCCGAATACCATGGCGTTAAGCTAAAATTGTAATATTGGTGATTACTTGCAACAAGATTGAAAGAAATAACCAATTTTCTATTAACTACATGGAAACAAACAATATCTGTTGAAAGCTTGCTGCAATATTTCTCACAAACTTGTGCAAAGCTTAACTGAAAGTGTTTACGCAATTTAGCAGGGAAGATTGCGAGTATTTTTCTAGCGCTGAAAAAAAAGAATCAATTTTTCTATTTTGGGAAACTTCCATAAACTATATTGACAAGTTCTCGCAAAGGTTGTGCGTAATATTCCATAGAGAGATATAATTAAGTTTCCTTGTACGCTTCCTGTAAGATTGCGAATACCATGGCGTCAAGCTAAATTTGTAATATTGGTGATTACTTGCAACAAGATTGAAAGAAATAACCAATTTTCTTTAAGCTATATGAAAACACACAATATCTGTTGAAACCTTGCTGCAATATTTCTGACAAACTTGTGCAAAGCGTAACTGAAAGTGTTTACGCAATTTAGCAGGGAAGATTGCAGGATTTTTCTAGCGCTGGAAAAAAAAAGATTAATTTTTACATTTTGGGATCCGTTCAGAAACTTTATTGACAAGTTCTCGCAAAGGTTGTGCGTAATATTCCATTGAGAGATATAATTATGTTTCCTTGTACGCTTCCAGTAAGATTCCGAATACCATGGCGTCAAGCTAAAATTGTAATATTGGTGATTACTTGCAACAAGATTGAAAGAAATAACCAATTTTCTATTAACTAAATGGAATCACACAATATCTGTTGAAAGCTTGCTGCAATATTTCTCACAAACTTGTGCAAAGCTTAACTGATAGTGTTTACGCAATTTAGCAGGGAAGATTGCAGGAATTTTTCTAGCGCTGAAAAAAAAGAATCAATTTTTCTATTTTGGGAAACTTCCATAAACTTTATTGACAAGTTCTCGCAAAGGTTGTGCGTAATATTCCATTGAGAGATATAATTAAGTTTCCTTGTACGCTTCCAGTAAGATTCCGAATACCATGGCGTCAAGGTAAATTTGTAATATTGTAGATTACTTGCAACAAGTTTGAAAGCAATAACCAATTTTCTATTAACTACATGGAATCACACAATATCTGTTGAAAGCTTGCTGCAATATTTCTAACAAACTTGTGCAAAGCTTAACTGAAAGTGTTTACGCAATTTAGCAGGGAAGATTGCGAGAATTTTCAAACGCTGAAAAAAAAGAATCAATTTTTCTATTTTGGGAAACTTCCATAAACTTTATTGACAAGTTCTCGCAAAGGTTGTGCGTAATATTCCATTGAGAGATATAATTAAGTTTCCTTGTCCGCTTCCAGTAAGATTCCGAATACCATGGCGTCAAGCTAAATTTGTAATATTGGAGATTACTTGCAACAAGATTGAAAGAAAAATACCAATTTTCTTTAAGCTATATGAAAAACACAATATCTGTTGAAAGCTTGCTGCAATATTTCTCACAAACTTGTGCAAAGCTTAACTGAAAGTGTTTACGCAATTTAGCAGGGAAGATTGCAGGAATTTTTCTAGCGCTGAAAAAAAAATCAATTTTTCTATTTTGGGAAAATTCCATAAATTTTATTGACAAGTTCTCGCAAAGGTTGTGCGGAATATTCCATTGAAAGATATAATTAAGTTTCCTTGTACGCTTCCAGTAAGATTCCGAATACCATGGCGTCAAGCTAAAATTGTAATATTGGAGATTACTTGCAACAAGTTTGAAAGAAATAACCAATTTTCTATTAACTACATGTAATCACACAATATCTGTTGAAAGCTTGCTGCAATATTTCTAACAAACTTGTGCAAAGCTTAACTGAAAGTGTTTACGCAATTTAGCAGGGAGGATTGCAGGAATTTTTCTAGCGCTGGAAAAAAAGGAATCAATTTTTACATTTTGGGTAACGTTCAGAAACTTTATTGACAAGTTCTCGCAAAGGTTGTGCGTAATATCCCATTGAACGATTTAATTAAGTTTCCTTGTACGCTTCCAGTAAGATTCCGAATACCATGGCGTCAAGCTAACATTGTAATATTGGTGATTACTTGCAACAAGATTGAAAGAAATAACCAATTTTCTATTAACTACATGGAATCACACAATATCTGTTGAAAGCTTCCTGCAATATTTCTCACAAACTTGTACAAAGCTTCACTGAAAGTGTTTACGCAATTTAGCAGGGAAGATTGCAGGAATTTTTCTAGCGCTGGAAAAAAAAGAATCAATTTTTACATTTTGGGAAACGTTCAGAAACTTTATTGACAAGTTCTCGCAAAGGTTGTGCGCAATATTCCATTGAACGATTTAATTAAGTTTCCTTGTACGCTTCCAGAAGATTCCGAATACCATGGCGTTAAGCTAAAATTGTAATATTGGTGATTACTTGCAACAAGATTGAAAGAAATAACCAATTTTCTATTAACTACATGGAAACAAACAATATCTGTTGAAAGCTTGCTGCAATATTTCTCACAAACTTGTGCAAAGCTTAACTGAAAGTGTTTACGCACTTTAGCAGGGAAGATTGCGAGTATTTTTCTAGCGCTGAAAAAAAAGAATCAATTTTTCTATTTTGGGAAACTTCCATAAACTATATTGACAAGTTCTCGCAAAGGTTGTGCGTAATATTCCATAGAGAGATATAATTAAGTTTCCTTGTACGCTTCTTGTAAGATTGCGAATACCATGGCGTCAAGCTAAATTTGTAATATTGGTGATTACTTGCAACAAGATTGAAAGAAATAACCAATTTTCTTTAAGCTATATGAAACACACAATATCTGTTGAAACCTTGCTGCAATATTTCTGACAAACTTGTGCAAGCGTAACTGAAAGTGTTTACGCAATTTAGCAGGGAAGATTGCAGGAATTTTTCTAGCGCTGGAAAAAAAAGAATTAATTTTTACATTTTGGGAATCCGTTCAGAAACTTTATTGACAAGTTCTCGCAAAGGTTGTGCGTAATATTCCATTGAGAGATATAATTATGTTTCCTTGTACGCTTCCAGTAAGATTCCGAATACCATGGCGTCAAGCTAAAATTGTAATATTGGTGATTACTTGCAACAAGATTGAAAGAAATAACCAATTTTCTATTAACTACATGGAAATCACACAATATCTGTTGAAAGCTTGCTGCAATATTTCTCACAAACTTGTGCAAAGCTTAACTGAAAGTGTTTACGCAATTTAGCAGGGAAGATTGCAGGAATTTTTCTAGCGCTGAAAAAAAAGAATCAATTTTTCTATTTTGGGAAACTTCCATAAACTTATTGACAAGTTCTCGCAAAGGTTGTGCGTAATATTCCATAGAGAGATATAATTAAGTTTCCTTGTACGCTTCCAGTAAGATTCCGAATACCATGGCGTCAAGCTAAATTTGTAATATTGGTGGTAACTTGCAACAAGATTGAAAGAAATAACCAATTTTCTTTAAGCTATATGAAATCACACAATATCTGTTGAAAGCTTGCTGCAATATTTCTCACAAACTTGTGCAAAGCTTAAGTGAAAGTGTTTACGCAATTTAGCAGGGAAGATTGCAGGAATTTTCTAGCGCTGGAAAAAAAAGAATCAATTTTTACATTTTGGGAAACGTTCAGAAACTTTATTGACAAGTTCTCGCAAAGGTTGTGCGTAATATTCCATTGAGAGATATAATTAAGTTTCCTTGTACGCTTCCAGTAAGATTCCGAATACCATGGCGTCAAGCTAAATTGTAATATTGGTGATTACTTGCAACAAGATTGAAAGAAATAACCAATTTTCTATTAACTACATGGAATCACACAATATCTGTTGAAAGCTTGCTGCAATATTTCTCACAAACTTGTGCAAAGCTTAACTGAAAGTGTTTACGCAATTTAGCAGGGAAGATTGCAGGATTTTCTAGCGCTGAAAAAAAAGAATCAATTTTTCTATTTTGGGAAACTTCCATAAACTTATTGACAAGTTCTCGCAAAGGTTGTGCGTAATATTCCATTGAAAGATATAATTAAGTTTCCTTGTACGCTTCCAGTAAGATTCCGAATACCATGGCGTCAAGCTAAAATTGTAATATTGGTGATTACTTGCAACAAGATTGAAAGAAATAACCAATTTTCTATTAACTACATGGAATCACACAATATCTGTTGAAAGCTTGCTGCAATATTTCTCACAACTTGTACAAAGCTTAACTGAAAGTGTTTACGCAATTTAGCAGGAAGATTGCAGGAATTTTTCTAGCGCTGGAAAAAAAGAATCAATTTTTACATTTTGGGTAACGTTCAGAAACTTTATTGACAAGTTCTCGCAAAGGTTGTGCGTAATATTCCATTGAACGATTTAATTAAGTTTCCTTGTACGCTTCCAGTAAGATTCCGAATACCATGGCGTCAAGCTAAATTGTAATATTGGTGATTACTTGCAACAAGATTGAAAGAAATAACCAATTTTCTATTAACTACATGGAATCACACAATATCTGTTGAAAGCTTGCTGCAATATTCTCACAAACTTGTGCAAAGCTTAACTGAAAGTGTTTACGCAATTTAGCAGGGAAGATTGCAGGAATTTTTCTAGCGCTGAAAAAAAGAATCAATTTTTCTATTTTGGGAAACTTCCATAAACTTTATTGACAAGTTCTCGCAAAGGTTGTGCGTAATATTCCATTGAGAGATATAATTAAGTTTCCTTGTACGCTTCCAGTAAGATTCCGAATACCATGGCGTCAAGCTAAATTTGTAATATTGGTGATTACTTGCAACAAGATTGAAAGAAATAACCAATTTTCTATTAACTACATGGAATCACACAATATCTGTTGAAAGCTTGCTGCAATATTTCTAACAAACTTGTGCAAAGCTTAACTGAAAGTGTTTACGCAATTTAGCAGGGAAGATTGCAGGAATTTTTCTAGCGCTGGAAAAAAAAGAATCAATTTTTACATTTTGGGAAACGTTCAGAAACTTTATTGACAAGTTCTCGCAAAGGTTGTGCGTAATATTCCATTGAGAGATATAATTAAGTTTCCTTGTACGCTTCCAGTAAGATTCCGAATACCATGGCGTCAAGCTAAATTTGTAATATTGGAGATTACTTGCAACAAGTTTGAAAGAAATAACCAATTTTCTATTAACTACATGGAATCACACAATATCTGTTGAAAGCTTGCTGCAATATTTCTAACAAACTTGTGCAAAGCTTAACTGAATGTGTTTACGCAATTTAGCAGGGAAGATTGCAGGAATTTTTCTAGCGCTGAAAAAAAGAATCAATTTTTCTATTTTGGGAAACTTCCATAAACTTATTGACAAGTTCTCGCAAAGGTTGTGCGTAATATTCCATTGAGAGATATAATTAGTTTCCTGGTACGCTTCCAGTAAGATTCCGAATACCATGGCGTCAAGCTAAATTGTAATATTGGTAGATTACTTGCAACAAGATTGAAATAAATAACCAATTTCTATTAACTACATGGAATCACACAATATCTGTTGAAAGCTTGCTGCAATATTTCTAACAAACTTGTGCAAAGCTTAACTGAAAGTGTTTACGCAATTTAGCAGGGAAGATTGCAGGAATTTTTCTAGCGCTGGAAAAAAAGAATCAATTTTTACTATTTGGGAACGTTCAGAAACTTTATTGACAAGTTCTCGCAAAGGTTGTGCGTAATATTCCATTGAAGATATAATTAAGTTTCCTTGTACGCTTCCAGTAAGATTCCGAATACCATGGCGTCAAGCTAAATTTGTAATATTGGTGATTACTTGCAACAAGATTGAAAGAAAATACCAATTTTCTTTAAGCTATATGAAAAACACAATATCTGTTGAAAGCTTGCTGCAATATTTCTCACAAACTTGTGCAAAGCTTAACTGAAAGTGTTTACGCAATTTAGCAGGGAAGATTGCAGGAATTTTTCTAGCGCTGAAAAAAAGAATCAATTTTTCTATTTTGGGAAAATTCCATAAACTTTATTGACAAGTTCTCGCAAAGGTTGTGCGTAATATTCCATTGAAAGATATAATTAAGTTTCCTTGTACGCTTCCAGTAAGATTCCGAATACCATGGCGTCAAGCTAAAATTGTAATATTGGAGATTACTTGCAACAAGTTTGAAAGCAATAACCAATTTTCTATTAACTACATGGAATCACACAATATCTGTTGAAAGCTTGCTGCAATATTTCTAACAAACTTGTGCAAAGCTTAACTGAAAGTGTTTACGCAATTTAGCAGGGAAGATTGCAGGAATTTTTCTAGCGCTGGAAAAAAAAGAATCAATTTTTACATTTTGGGAAACGTTCAGAAACTTTATTGACAAGTTCTCGCAAAGGTTGTGCGTAATATTCCATTGAGAGATATAATTAAGTTTCCTTGTACGCTTCCAGTAAGATTCCGAATACCATGGCGTCAAGCTAAATTGTAATATTGGTGATTACTTGCAACAAGATTGAAAGAAATAACCAATTTTCTATTAACTACATGGAATCACACAATATCTGTTGAAAGCTTGCTGCAATATTTCTCACAAACTTGTGCAAAGCTTAACTGAAAGTGTTTACGCAATTTAGCAGGGAAGATTGCAGGAATTTTTCTAGCGCTGGAAAAAAAAGAATCAATTTTTACTATTTTGGGAAACGTTCATAAACTTTATTGACAAGTTCTCGCAAAGGTTGTGCGTAATATTCCATTGAGAAGATATAATTAAGTTTCCTTGTACGCTTCCAGTAAGATTCCGAATACCATGGCGTCAAGCTAAATTGTAATATTGGTGATTACTTGCAACAAGATTGAAAGAAATAACCAATTTTCTATTAACTACATGGAATCACACAATATCTGTTGAAAGCTTGCTGCAATATTTCTCACAAACTTGTGCAAAACTTAACTGAAAGTGTTTACGCAATTTAGCAGGGAAGATTGCAGGAATTTGTCTAGCGCTGAAAAGAAAGAATCAATTTTTCTATTTTGGGAAACTTCCATAAACTTTATTGACAAGTTCTCGCAAAGGTTGTACGTAATATTCCATAGAGAGATATAATTAAGTTTCCTTGTACGCTTCCAGTAAGATTCCGAATACCATGGCGTCAAGCTAAAATTGTAATATTGGTGATTACTTGCAACAAGATTGAAAGAAATAACCAATTTTCTATTAAGCTACTATGAAATCACACAATATCTGTTGAAAGCTTGCTGCAATATTTCTAACAAACTTGTGCAAAGCTTAACTGAAAGTGTTTACGCAATTTAGCAGGGAAGATTGCAGGAATTTTTCTAGCGCTGGAAAAAAAAAGAATCAATTTTTACATTTTGGGAAACGTTCAGAAACTTTATTGACAAGTTCTCGCAAAGGTTGTGCGTAATATTCCATTGAGAGATATAATTAAGTTTCCTTGTACGCTTCCAGTAAGATTCCGAATACCATGGCGTCAAGCTAAATTGTAATATTGGTGATTACTTGCAACAAGATTGAAAGAAATAACCAATTTTCTATTAACTACATGGAAATCACACAATATCTGTTGAAAGCTTGCTGCAATATTTCTCACAAACTTGTGCAAAGCTTAACTGAAAGTGTTTACGCAATTTAGCAGGGAAGATTGCAGGAATTTGTCTAGCGCTGAAAAGAAAGAATCAATTTTTCTATTTTGGGAAACTTCCATAAACTTTATTGACAAGTTCTCGCAAAGGTTGTACGTAATATTCCATAGAGAGATATAATTAAGTTTCCTTGTACGCTTCCAGTAAGATTCCGAATACCATGGCGTCAAGCTAAATTGTAATATTGGTGATTACTTGCAACAAGATTGAAAGCAATAACCAATTTTCTATTAAGCTACATGGAAATCACACAATATCTGTTGAAAGCTTGCTGCAATATTTCTACAAACTTGTGCAAAGCTTAACTGAAAGTGTTTACGCAATTTAGCAGGGAAGATTGCAGGATTTTTCTAGCGCTGGAAAAAAAAGAATCAATTTTTACATTTTGGGAACGTTCAGAAACTTTATTGACAAGTTCTCGCAAAGGTTGTGCGTAATATTCCATTGAGAGATATAATTATGTTTCCTTGTACGCTTCCAGTAAGATTCCGAATACCATGGCGTCAAGCTAAAATTGTAATATTGGTGATTACTTGCAACAAGATTGAAAGAAATAACCAATTTTCTATTAACTACATGGAATCACACAATATCTGTTGAAAGCTTGCTGCAATATTTCTCACAAACTTGTGCAAAGCTTAACTGAAAGTGTTTACGCAATTTAGCAGGGAAGATTGCAGGAATTTTTCTAGCGCTGAAAAAAAAGAATCAATTTTTCTATTTTGGGAAACTTCCATAAACTTTATTGACAAGTTCTCGCAAAGGTTGTGCGTAATATTCCATTGAGAGATATAATTAAGTTTCCTTGTACGCTTCCAGTAAGATTCCGAATACCATGGCGTCAAGCTAAATTTGTAATATTGGAGATTACTTGCAACAAGTTTGAAAGCAATAACCAATTTTCTATTAACTACATGGAATCACACAATATCTGTTGAAAGCTTGCTGCAATATTTCTAACAAACTTGTGCAAAGCTTAACTGAAAGTGTTTACGCAATTTAGCAGGGAAGATTGCGAGAATTTTCAAGCGCTGAAAAAAAAGAATCAATTTTTCTATTTTGGGAAACTTCCATAAACTTTATTGACAAGTTCTCGCAAAGGTTGTGCGTAATATTCCATTGAGAGATATAATTAAGTTTCCTTGTACGCTTCCAGTAAGATTCCGAATACCATGGCGTCAAGCTAAATTGTAATATTGGAGATTACTTGCAACAAGTTTGAAAGCAATAACCAATTTTCTATTAACTACATGGAATCACACAATATCTGTTGAAAGCTTGCTGCAATATTTCTAACAAACTTGTGCAAAGCTTAACTGAATGTGTTTACGCAATTTAGCAGGGAAGATTGCAGGAATTTTTCTAGCGCTGAAAAAAAAATCAATTTTTCTATTTTGGGAAACTTCCATAAACTTAATTGACAAGTTCTCGCAAAGGTTGTGCGTAATATTCCATTGAAGATATAATTATGTTTCCTGGTACGCTTCCAGTAAGATTCCGAATACCATGGCGTCAAGCTAAAATTGTAATATTGGTGATTACTTGCAACAAGATTGAAATAAATAACCAATTTACTATTAACTACATGGAATCACACAATATCTGTTGAAAGCTTGCTGCAATATTTCTCACATACTTGTACAAAGCTTAACTGAAAGTGTTTACGCAATTTAGCATGGAGGATTGCAGGAATTTTTCTAGCGCTGGAAAAAAAGGAATCAATTTTTACATTTTGGGTAACGTTCAGAAACTTTATTGACAAGTTCTCGCAAAGGTTGTGCGTAATATTCCATTGAACGATTTAATTAAGTTTCCTTGTACGCTTCCAGTAAGATTCCGAATACCATGGCGTCAAGCTAAATTTGTAATATTGGTGATTACTTGCAACAAGATTGAAAGAAAAATACCAATTTTCTTTAAGCTATATGAAAAAACACAATATCTGTTGAAAGCTTGCTGCAATATTTCTCACAAACTTGTGCAAAGCTTAACTAAAAGTGTTTACGCAATTTAGCAGGGAAGATTGCAGGAATTTTTCTAGCGCTGAAAAAAAAATCAATTTTTCTATTTTGGGAAAATTCCATAAACTTTATTGACAAGTTCTCGCAAAGGTTGTGCGTAATATTCCATTGAAAGATTTAATTAAGTTTCCTTGTACGCTTCCAGTAAGATTCCGAATACCATGGCGTCAAGCTAAAATTGTAATATTGGAGATTACTTGCAACAAGTTTGAAAGCAATAACCAATTTTCTATTAACTACATGGAATCACACAATATCTGTTGAAAGCTTGCTGCAATATTTCTAACAAACTTGTGCAAAGCTTAACTGAAAGTGTTTACGCAATTTAGCAGGGAAGATTGCAGGATTTTTCTAGCGATGGAAAAAAATGAATTAATTTTTACATTTTGGGAAACGTTCAGAAACTTTATTGACAAATACTCGCAAAGGTTGTGCGTAATATTCCATTGAGAGATATAATTAAGTTTCCTTGTACGCTTCCAGTAAGATTCCGAATACCATGGCGTCAAGCTAAATTTGTAATATTGGAGATTACTTGCAACAAGTTTGAAAGAAATAACCAATTTTCTATTAACTACATGGAATCACACAATATCTGTTGAAAGCTTGCTGCAATATTTCTAACAAACTTGTGCAAAGCTTAACTGAAAGTGTTTACGCAATTTAGCAGGGAAGATTGCGAGAATTTTCAAGCGCTGAAAAAAAAGAATCAATTTTTCTATTTTGGGAAACTTCCATAAACTTTATTGACAAGTTCTCGCAAAGGTTGTGCGTAATATTCCATTGAGAGATATAATTAAGTTTCCTTGTACGCTTCCAGTAAGATTCCGAATACCATGGCGTCAAGCTAAATTTGTAATATTGGAGATTACTTGCAACAAGTTTGAAAGCAATAACCAATTTTCTATTAACTACATGGAATCACACAATATCTGTTGAAAGCTTGCTGCAATATTTCTCACAAACTTGTGCAAAGCTTAACTGAAAGTGTTTACGCAATTTAGCAGGGAAGATTGCAGGAATTTTTCTAGCGCTGAAAAAAAGAATCAATTTTTCTATTTTGGGAAACTTCCATAAACTTTATTGACAAGTTCTCGCAAAGGTTGTGCGTAATATTCCATTGAGAGATATAATTAGTTTCCTTGTACGCTTCCAGTAAGATTCCGAATACCATGGCGTCAAGCTAAATTTGTAATATTGGTGATTACTTGCAACAAGATTGAAAGAAATAACCAATTTATTTAAGCTATATGAAAACACACAATATCTGTTGAAACCTTGCTGCAATATTTCTAACAAACTTGTGCAAAGCTTAACTGAAAGTGTTTACGCAATTTAGCAGGGAAGATTGCAGGATTTTTCTAGCGATGGAAAAAAAGGAATCAATTTTTACATTTCGGGTAACGTTCAGAAACTTTATTGACAAGTTCTCGCAAAGGTTGTGCGTAATATTCCATTGAACGACTAAATTAAGTTTCCTTGTACGCTTCCAGTAATATTCCGAATACCATGGCGTCAAGCTAAATTTGTAATATTGGTGATTACTTGCAACAAGATTGAAAGAAAAATACCAATTTTCTTTAAGCTATATGAAAAACACAATATCTGTTGAAAGCTTGCTGCAATATTTCTCACAAACTTGTGCAAAGCTTAACTAAAGTGTTTACGCAATTTAGCAGGGAAGATTGCAGGAATTTTTCTAGCGCTGAAAAAAAAATCAATTTTTCTATTTTGGGAAACTTCCATAAACTTTATTGACAAGTTCTCGCAAAGGTTGTGCGTAATATTCCATTGAAAGATTTAATTAAGTTTCCTTGTACGATTCCAGTAAGATTCTGAATACCATGGCGTCAAGCTAAAATTGTAATATTGGAGATTACTTGCAACAAGTTTGAAAGCAATAACCAATTTTCGATTAACTACATGGAATCACACAATATCTGTTGAAAGCTTGCTGCAATATTTCTAACAAACTTGTGCAAAGCTTAACTGAAAGTGTTTACGCAATTTAGCAGGGAAGATTGCAGGATTTTTCTAGCACTGGAAAAAAAAGAATTAATTTTTACATTTTGGGAAACGTTCAGAAACTTTATTGACAAATACTCGCAAAGGTTGTGCGTAATATTCCATTGAGAGATATAATTCAGTTTCCTTGTACGCTTCCAGTAAGATTCCGAATACCATGGCGTCAAGCTAAATTTGTAATATTGGAGATTACTTGCAACAAGTTTAAAGAAATAACCAATTTTCTATTAACTACATGGAATCACACAATATCTGTTGAAAGCTTGCTGCAATATTTCTAACAAACTTGTGCAAAGCTTAACTGAAAGTGTTTACGCAATTTAGCAGGGAAGATTGCGAGAATTTTCAAGCGCTGAAAAAAAAGAATCAATTTTTCTATTTTGGGAAACTTCCATAAACTTTATTGACAAGTTCTCGCAAAGGTTGTGCGTAATATTCCATTGAGAGATATAATTAAGTTTCCTTGTACGCTTCCAGTAAGATTCCGAATACCATGGCGTCAAGCTAAATTTGTAATATTGGAGATTACTTGCAACAAGTTTGAAAGCAATAACCAATTTTCTATTAACTACATGGAATCACACAATATCTGTTGAAAGCTTGCTGCAATATTTCTAACAAACTTGTGCAAAGCTTAACTGAATGTGTTTACGCAATTTAGCAGGGAAGATTGCAGGAATTTTTCTAGCGCTGAAAAAAAAAATCAATTTTTCTATTTTGGGAAACTTCCATAAACTTTATTGACAAGTTCTCGCAAAGGTTGTGCGTAATATTCCATTGAGAGATATAATTATGTTTCCTGGTACGCTTCCAGTAATATTCCGAATACCATGGCGTCAAGCTAAAATTGTAATATTGGTGATTACTTGAACAAGATTGAAATAAATAACCATCTTTCTATTAACTACATGGAATCACACAATATCTGTTGAAAGCTTGCTGCAATATTTCTCACATACTTGTACAAAGCTTAACTGAAAGTGTTTACGCAATTTAGCAGGGAGGATTGCAGGAATTTTTCTAGCGCTGGAAAAAAAGGAATCAATTTTTACATTTCGGGTAACGTTCAGAAACTTTATTGACAAGTTCTCGCAAAGGTTGTGCGTAATATTCCATTGAACGATTTAATTAAGTTTCCTTGTACGCTTCCAGTAAGATTCCGAATACCATGGCGTCAAGCTAAATTTGTAATATTGGTGATTACTTGCAACAAGATTGAAAGAAAAATACCAATTTTCTTTAAGCTATATGAAAAAACACAATATCTGTTGAAAGCTTGCTGCAATATTTCTCACAAACTTGTGCAAAGCTTAACTGAAAGTGTTTACGCAATTTAGCAGGGAAGATTGCAGGAATTTTTCTAGCGCTGAAAAAAAAATCAATTTTTCTATTTTGGGAAAATTCCATAAACTTTATTGTCAAGTTCTCGCAAAGGTTGTGCGGAATATTCCATTGAAAGATTTAATTAAGTTTCCTTGTACGCTTCCAGTAAGATTCCGAATACCATGGCGTCAAGCTAAAATTGTAATATTGGAGATTACTTGCAACAAGTTTGAAAGCAATAACCAATTTTCTATTAACTACATGGAATCACACAATATCTGTTGAAAGCTTGCTGCAATATTTCTAACAAACTTGTGCAAAGCTTAACTGAAAGTGTTTACGCAATTTAGCAGGGAAGATTGCAGGAATTTTTCTAGCGCTGAAAAAAAAATCAATTTTTCTATTTTGGGAAACTTCCATAAACTTTATTGACAAGTTCTCGCAAAGGTTGTGCGTAATATTCCATTGAGAGATATAATTATGTTTCCTTGTACGCTTCCAGTAAGATTCCGAATACCATGGCGTCAAGCTAAATTTGTAATATTGGTGATTACTTGCAACAAGATTGAAAGAATTAACCAATTTATTTAAGCTATATGAAAACACACAATATCTGTTGAAACCTTGATGCAATATTTCTAACAAACTTGTGCAAAGCTTAACTGAAAGTGTTTACGCAATTTAGCAGGGAAGATTGCAGGATTTTTCTAGCGATGGAAAAAAAAGAATCAATTTTTACATTTTGGGAAACGTTCAGAAACTTTATTGACAAGTTCTCGCAAAGGTTGTGCATAATATTCCATTGAGAGATATAATTATGTTTCCTTGTACGCTTCCAGTAAGATTCCGAATACCATGGCGTCAAGCTAAAATTGTAATATTGGTGATTACTTGCAACAAGATTGAAAGAAATAACCAATTTTCTATTAACTACATGGAATCACACAATATCTGTTGAAAGCTTGCTGCAATATTTCTCACAAACTTGTGCAAAGCTTAACTGAAAGTGTTTACGCAATTTAGCAGGGAAAATTGCAGGAATTTTTCTAGCGCTGAATAAAAAGAATCAATTTTTCTATTTTGGGAAACTTCCATAAACTTTATTGACAAGTTCTTGCAAAGGTTGTGCGTAATATTCCATAGAGAGATATAATTAAGTTTCCTTGTACGCTTCCAGTAAGATTCCGAATACCATGGCGTCAAGCTAAATTTGTAATATTGGAGATTACTTGCAACAAGTTTGAAAGAAATAACCAATTTTCTATTAACTACATGGAATCACACAATATCTGTTGAAAGCTTGCGGCAATATTTCTAACAAACTTGTGCAAAGCTTAACTGAAAGTGTTTACGCAATTTAGCAGGGAAGATTGCAGGATTTTTCTAGCGCTGGAAAAAAAAGAATTAATTTTTACATTTTGGGAAACGTTCAGAAACTTTATTGACAAGTTCTCGCAAAGGTTGTGCGTAATATTCCATTGAGAGATATAATTAAGTTTCCTTGTACGCGTCCAGTAAGATTCCGAATACCATGACGTCAAGCTAAGTTTGTAATATTGGAGATTACTTGCAACAAGTTTGAAAGAAATAACCAATTTTCTATTAACTACATGGAATCACACAATATCTGTTGAAAGCTTGCTGCAATATTTTTAACAAACTTGTGCAAAGGTTAACTGAAAGTGTTTACGCAATTTAGCAGGGAAGATTGCGAGAATTTTTCAAGCGCTGAAAAAAAAGAATCAATTTTTCTATTTTGGGAAACTTTCATAAACTTTATTGACAAGTTCTCGCAAAGGTTGTGCGTAATATTCCATTGAGAGATATAATTAAGTTTCCTTGTACGCTTCCAGTAAGATTCCGAATACCATGGCGTCAAGCTAAATTTGTAATATTGGAGATTACTTGCAACAAGTTTGAAAGCAATAACCAATTTTCTATTAACTACATGGAATCACACAATATCTGTTGAAAGCTTGCTGCAATATTTCTCACAAACTTGTACAAAGCTTAACTGAAAGTGTTTACGCAATTTAGCAGGGAGGATTGCAGGAATTTTTCTAGCGCTGGAAAAAAAGGAATCAATTTTTACATTTTGGGTAACGTTCAGAAACTTTATTGACAAGTTCTCGCAAAGGTTGTGCGTAATATTCCATTGAACGATTTAATTAAGTTTCCTTGTACGCTTCCAGTAAGATTCCGAATACCATGGCGTCAAGCTAAATTTGTAATATTGGTGATTACTTGCAACAAGTTTGAAAGAAATAACCGAATTTTCTATTAACTACATGGAATCACACAATATCTGTTGAAAGCTTGCTGCAATATTTCTAACAAACTTGTGCAAAGCTTAACTGAAAGTGTTTACGCAATTTAGCAGGGAAGATTGCGAGAATTTTTCAAGCGCTGAAAAAAAAGAATCAATTTTTCTATTTTGGGAAAATTCCATAAACTTTATTGACAAGTTCTCGCAAAGGTTGTGCGGAATATTCCATTGAAAGATTTAATTAAGTTTCCTTGTACGCTTCCAGTAAGATTCCGAATACCATGGCGTCAAGCTAAAATTGTAATATTGGTGATTACTTGCAACAAGATTGAAAGAAATAACCAATTTTCTATTAACTACATGGAATCTCACAATATCTGTTGAAAGCTTGCTGCAATATTTCTCACAAACTTGTGCAAAGCTTAACTGAAAGTGTTTACGCAATTTAGCAGGGAAGATTGCAGGATTTTTTGTAGCGCTGAAAAAAAAGAGTCAAATTTTCCATTTTGGGAAACGTTCAGCAACTTTATTGACAAGTTCTCGCTAAGGTTGTGCGTAATATTCCATTGAAAGATTTAATTAAGTTTCCTTGTACGCTTCCAGTAAGATTCCGAATACCATGGCGTCAAGCTAAATTTGTAATATTGGTGATTGCTTGCAACAAGATTGAAAGAAATAACCAATTTTCTTTAAGCTATATGAAAACACACAATATCTGTTGAAACCTTGCTGCAATATTTCTCACAAACTTGTGCAAAGCTTAACTGAAAGTGTTTACGCAATTTAGCAGGGAAGATTGCAGGAATTTTTCTAGCGCAGAAAAAAAAGAATCAATTTTTATATTATAGGAAACTTCCATAAACTTTATTGACAAGTTCTCGCAAAGGTTGTGCGGAATATTCCATTGAAAGATTTAATTAAGTTTCCTTGTACATTTCCAGTAAGATTCCGAATACCATGGCGTCAAGCTAAATTTGTAATATTGGTGATTACTTGCAACAAGATTGAAAGAAATAACCAATTTTCTTTAAGCTATATGAAAACACACAATATCTGTTGAAACCTTGCTGCAATATTTCTCACAAACTTGTGCAAAGCTTAACTGAAAGTGTTTACGCAATTTAGCAGGGAAGATTGCAGCAATTTTTGTAGCGCTGAAAAAAAAGAATCGATTTTTCTATTTTGGGAAACGTTCAGAAACTTTATTGACAAGTTCTCGCAAAGGTTGTGAGTAATATTCCATTGAAAGATTTAATTAAGTTTTCTTGTACGCTTCCAGTAAGATTCCGAATACCATGGCGTCAAGCTGAATTTGTAATATTGGTGATTACTTGCAACAAGATTGAAAGAATATCTGTTAAAACACAATATCTGTTGAAACCTTGCTGCAATATTTCTAACAAATGTGTTCAAAGCTTAACTGAAAGTGTTTACGCAATTTAGCAGGGAAGATTGCAGGAAGTTTTCTAGCGCTGAAAAAAAAGAATCATTTTTTCTATTTTGGGAAACTTCCATAAACTTTATTGACAAGTTCTCGCAAAGGTTGTGCGTAATATTCCATTGAGAGATATAATTAAGTTTCCTGGTACGCTTCCAGTAAGATTCCGGATACCATGGCGTCAAGCTAAAATTGTAATAGTGGTGATTACTTGCAACAAGATTGAAAGAAATAACCAATTTTCTATTAACTACATGGAATCACACAATATCTGTTGAAAGCTTGCTGCAATATTTCTCACAAACTTGTGCAAAGCTTAAGTGAAAGTGTTTACGCAATTTAGCAGGGTAGATTGTAGGAATTTTTCTAGCGCTGAAAAAAAAGAATTAATTTTTACATTTTGGGAAACGTTCAGAAACTTTATTGACAAGTTCTCGCAAAGGTTGTGCGTAATATTCCATTGAGAGATATAATTATGTTTCCTGGTACGCTTCCAGTAAGATTCCGAATACCATGGCGTCAAGCTAAAATTGTAATATTGGTGATTACTTGCAACAAGATTGAAAGAAATAACCAATTTTCTATTAACCACATGGAATCACACAATATCTGTTGAAAGCTTGCAGCAATATTTCTCACAAACTTGTGCAAAGCTTAAATGAAAATGTTTACGCAATTTAGCAGGGAAGATTGCAGCAATTTTTCTAGCGCAGAAAAAAAAGAATCAATTTTTCTATTTTGGGAAACTTCCATAAACTTTATTGACAAGTTCTCGCAAAGGTTGTGCGTAATATTCCATAGAGAGATATAATTAAGTTTCCTTGTACGCTTCCAGTAAGATTCCGAATACCATGGCGTCAAGCTAAATTTGTAATATTGGTGATTACTTGCAACAAGATTGAAAGAAATAACCAATTTTCTTTAAGCTATATGAAAACACACAATATCTGTTGAAAGCTTGCTGCAATATTTCTCACAAACTTGTGCAAAGCTTAACTGAAAGTGTTTACGCAATTTAGCAGGGAAGATTGCAGGAATTTTTCTAGCGCTCAAAAAAAAGAATCAATTTTTCTATTTTGGGAAACATCCATAAACTTTATTGACAAGTTCTCGCACAGGTTGTGCGTAATATTCCATTGAGAGATATAATTATGTTTCCTGGCATGCTTCCAGTAAGATTCCGAATACCATGGCGTCAAGCTAAAATTGTAATATTGGTGATTACTTGCAACAAGATTGAAAGAAATAACCAATTTTCTATTAAGGGGATGTCGGAGCTATAGCCTCCATCAAAAGCCGCTCGATCTCTCGGTTTCGAATGGCGCTGTAGTCAGGTGTCGATTTCTACGATAAACGTACTTAAAACATAAATTATAAATTTTACAGCTACATAGAGCTGTTGAAAGATACTTTCCCCCCTAGCTATGACTAAATTTAAGGTAATTATAATATTACTCTTGGAAGCAAATGTTTATTTTTTTAAAGAAATGTGAAATACGTCTCATATTCAATGAATCTATATCTGCCGTAATGCTACATGCAACGTATTTCACATTTCTTTAAAAAATAAACATTTACTGCCAATGGTAATATTACAATTACCTTAATTTTAGTTATAGCTAGGGGGGAAAGTATCTTTCAACAGCTCTATGTAGCTGTAAAATTTATAATTTATGTTTTAAGTACGTTTATCGTAGAAATCGACACCTGACTACAGCGCCATTCGAAACCGAGAGATCGAGCGGCTTTTGATGGAGGCTATAGCTCCGACATCCCCTTAACCACATGGATCCACACAATATCTGTTGAAAGCTTGCTGCAATATTTCTCACAAACTTGTGCAAAGCTAAACTGAAAGTGTTTACGCAATTTAGCAGGTAAGATTGCAGGAATTTTTCTAGAGCTGAAAAAAAGAATCAATTTTTCTATTTTGGGAAACTTCCATAAACTTTATTGACAAGTTCTCGCAAAGGTTGTGCGTAATATTCCATACAGAGATATAATTAAGTTTCCTTGTACGCTTCCAGTAAGATTCCGAATACCATGGCGTCAAGCTAAATTTGTAATATTGGAGATTACTTGCAACAAGTTTGAAAGAAATAACCAATTTTCTATTAACTACATGGAATCACACAATATCTGTTGAAAGCTTGCGGCAATATTTCTAACAAACATGTGCAAAGTTTAACTGAAAATGTTTACGCAATTTAGCAGGGAAGATTGCAGGATTTTTCTAACGCTGGAAAAAAAAGAATTAATTTTTACATTTTGGGAAACTTCCATAATCTTTATTGACAAGTTCTTGCAAAGGTTGTGCGTAATATTCCATTGAGAGATATAATTATGTTTCCTGGTATGCTTCCAGTAAGATTCCGAATACCATGGCGTCAAGCTAAAATTGTAATATTGGAGATTACTTGCAACAAGATTGAAAGAAATAACCAATTTTCTATTAACCACATGGAATCACACAATATCTGTTGAAAGCTTGCTACAATATTTCTCACAAACTTGTGCAAAGCTAAACCGAAAGTGTTTACGCAATTTAGCAGGTAAGATTGCAGGAATTTTTCTAGCGCTGAAAAAAAAGAATCAATTTTTCTATTTTGGGAAACTTCCATAAACTTTATTGACAAGTTCTCGCAAAGGTTGTGCGTAATATTCCCTAGAGAGATATAATTAAGTTTCCTTGTACGCTTCCAGTAAGATTCCGAATACCATGGCGTCAAGCTAAATTTGTAATATTGGTGATTACTTGCAACAAGATTGAAAGAAATAACCAATTTTCTTTAAGCTATATGAAAACACACAATATCTGTTGAAAGCTTGCTGCAATATTTCTCACAAACTTGTGCAATGCTTAACTGAAAGTGTTTACGCAATTTAGCAGGGAAGATTGCAGGATTTTTCTAACGCTGGAAAAAAAAGAATTAATTTTTACATTTTGGGAAACTTCCATAAACTTTATTGACAAGTTCTTGCAAAGGTTGTGCGTAATATTCCATTGAGAGATATAATTATGTTTCCTGGTATGCTTCCAGTAAGATTCCGAATACCATGGCGTCAAGCTAAAATTGTAATATTGGAGATTACTTGCAACAAGATTGAAAGAAATAACCAATTTTCTATTAACCACATGGAATCACACAATATCTGTTGAAAGCTTGCTGCAATATTTCTCACAAACTTGTGCAAAGCTAAACCGAAAGTGTTTACGCAATTTAGCAGGTAAGATTGCAGGAATTTTTCTAGCGCTGAAAAAAAAGAATCAATTTTTCTATTTTGGGAAACTTCCATAAACTTTATTGACAAGTTCTCGCAAAGGTTGTGCGTAATATTCCATAGAGAGATATAATTAAGTTTCCTTGTACGCTTCCAGTAAGATTCCGAATACCATGGCGTCAAGCTAAATTTGTAATATTGGTGATTACTTGCAACAAGATTGAAAGAAATAACCAATTTTCTTCAAGCTATATGAAAACACACAATATCTGTTGAAAGCTTGCTGCAATATTTCTCACAAACTTGTGCAAAGCTTAACTGAAAGTGTTTACGCAATTTAGCAGGGAAGATTGCAGGAATTTTTCTAGCGCTGAAAAAAAAGAATCAATTTTTCTATTTTGGGAAACATCCATAAACTTTATTGACAAGTTCTCGCACAGGTTGTGCGTAATATTCCATTGAGAGATATAATTATGTTTCCTGGTATGCTTCCAGTAAGATTCCGAATACCATGGCGTCAAGCTAAAATTGTAATATTGGTGATTACTTGCAACAAGATTGAAAGAAATAACCAATTTTCTATTAACCACATGGAATCACACAATATCTGTTGAAAGCTTGCTGCAATATTTCTCACAAACTTGTGCAAAGCTAAACTGAAAGTGTTTACGCAATTTAGCAGGTAAGATTGCAGGAATTTTTCTAGCGCTGAAAAAAAAGAATCAATTTTTCTATTTTGGGAAACTTCCATAAACTTTATTGACAAGTTCTCGCAAAGGTTGTGCGTAATATTCCATAGAGAGATATAATTAAGTTTCCTTGTACGCTTCCAGTAAGATTCCGAATACCATGGCGTCAAGCTAAATTTGTAATATTGGAGATTACTTGCAACAAGTTTGAAAGAAATAACCAATTTTCTATTAACTACATGGAATCACACAATATCTGTTGAAAGCTTGCGGCAATATTTCTAACAAACTTGTGCAAAGTTTAACTGAAAGTGTTTACGCAATTTAGCAGGGAAGATTGCAGGATTTTTCTAACGCTGGAAAAAAAAGAATTAATTTTTACATTTTGGGAAACTTCCATAAACTTTATTGACAAGTTCTTGCAAAGGTTGTGCGTAATATTCCATAGAGAGATATAATTAAGTTTCCTGGTATGCTTCCAGTATGATTCCGAATACCATGGCGTCAAGCTAAATTTGTAATATTGGAGATTACTTGCAACAAGTTTGAAAGAAATAACCAATTTTCTATTAACTACATGGAATCACACAATATCTGTTGAAAGCTTGCTGCAATATTTCTCACAAACTTGTGCAAAGCTAAACCGAAAGTGTTTACGCAATTTAGCAGGTAAGATTGCAGGAATTTTTCTAGCGCTGAAAAAAAAGAATCAATTTTTCTATTTTGGGAAACTTCCATAAACTTTATTGACAAGTTCTCGCAAAGGTTGTGCGTAATATTCCCTAGAGAGATATAATTAAGTTTCCTTGTACGCTTCCAGTAAGATTCCGAGTACCATGGCGTCAAGCTAAATTTGTAATATTGGTGATTACTTGCAACAAGATTGAAAGAAATAACTAATTTTCTTTAAGCTATATGAAAAAACACAATATCTGTTGACAGCTTGCTGCAATATTTCTCACAAACTTGTGCAAAGCTTAACTGAAATTGTTTACGCAGTTTAGCAGGGAAGATTGCAGGATTTTTCTAACGCTGGAAAAAAAAGAATTAATTTTTACATTTTGGGAAACTTCCATAAACTTTATTGACAAGTTCTTGCAAAGGTTGTGCGTAATATTCCATTGAGAGATATAATTATGTTTCCTGGTATGCTTCCAGTAAGATTCCGAATACCATGGCGTCAAGCTAAAATTGTAATATTGGAGATTACTTGCAACAAGATTGAAAGAAATAACCAATTTTCTATTAACCACATGGAATCACACAATATCTGTTGAAAGCTTGCTGCAATATTTCTCACAAACTTGTGCAAAGCTAAACCGAAAGTGTTTACGCAATTTAGCAGGTAAGATTGCAGGAATTTTTCTAGCGCTGAAAAAAAAGAATCAATTTTTCTATTTTGGGAAACTTCCATAAACTTTATTGACAAGTTCTCGCAAAGGTTGTGCGTAATATTCCTTAGAGAGATATAATTAAGTTTCCTTGTACGCTTCCAGTAAGATTCCGAATACCATGGCGTCAAGCTAAATTTGTAATATTGGTGATTACTTGCAACAAGATTGAAAGAAATAACCAATTTTCTTTAAGCTATATGAAAACACACAATATCTGTTGAGAGCTTGCTGCAATATTTCTCACAAACTTGTGCAAAGCTTAACTGAAAGTGTTTACGCAATTTAGCAGGGAAGATTGCAGGAATTTTTCTAGCGCTGAAAAAAAAGAATCAATTTTTCTATTTTGGGAAACTTCCATAAAATTTATTGACAAGTTCTCGCACAGGTTGTGCGTAATATTCCATTGAGATATATAATTATGTTTCCTGGTATGCTTCCAGTAAGATTCCGAATACCATGGCGTCAAGCTAAAATTGTAATATTGGTGATTACTTGCAACAAGATTGAAAGAAATAACCAATTTTCTATTAACCACATGGAATCACACAATATCTGTTGAAATCTTGCTGCAATATTTCTCACAAACTTGTGCAAAGCTAAACTGCAAGTGTTTACGCAATTTAGCAGGTAAGATTGCAGGAATTTATCTAGCGCTGAAAAAAAAGAATCAATTTTTCTATTTTGGGAAACTTCCATAATCTTTATTGACAAGTTCTCGCAAAGGTTGTGCGTAATATTCCATAGAGAGATATAATTAAGTTTCCTTGTACGCTTCCAGTAAGATTCCGTATACCATGGCGTCAAGCTAAATTTGTAATATTGGAGATTACTTGCAACAAGTTTGAAAGAAATAACCAATTTTCTATTAACTACATGGAATCACACAATATCTGTTGAAAGCTTGCGGCAATATTTCTAACAAACTTGTGCAAAGTTTAACTGAAAGTGTTTACGCAATTTAGCAGGGAAGATTGCAGGATTTTTCTAACGCTGGAAAAAAAAGAATTAATTTTTACATTTTGGGAAACTTCCATAAACTTTATTGACAAGTTCTTGCAAAGGTTGTGCGTAATATTCCATAGAGAGATATAATTAAGTTTCCTTGTACGCTTCCAGTAAGATTCCGAATACCATGGCGTCAAGCTAAATTTGTAATATTGGAGATTACTTGCAACAAGTTTGAAAGAAATAACCAATTCCATAAACTTATTGACAAGTTCTTGCAAAGGTTGTGCGTAATATTCCATAGAGAGATATAATTAAGTTTCCTTGTACGCTTCCAGTAAGATTCCGAATACCATGGCGTCAAGCTAAATTTGTAATATTGGAGATTACTTGCAACAAGTTTGAAAGAAATAACCAATTTTCTATTAACTACATGGAATCACACAATATCTGTTGAAAGCTTGCTGCAATATTTCTCACAAACTTGTGCAAAGCTTAACTGAAAGTGTTTACGCAATTTAGCAGGGAAGATTTGTGATGTGGGTACATCACCGAGGCCTCCTGAAAATAATATATATATATTATTAGCATTAATTAGTAAGTAGATGCATTATATTTATGAATTGTACTTATCTAGTTGTCCTCTTGAGTTGAGGTGAAGGTCTAGTAGGTGGTCCTTGGATCAGCGTGTCCTGGGTTCCCTCGGTGACAGGTACTCCTTTGCACGCTGCATCTGAAAAAGAGAAATATATTAATATGGATATTTATTAAATAAAATAATTACTAGTAAGGACAGATATCATGGAAAATTATATAGGGAGTTTATAAATATTAATAATAATATAAGTAGGGAGATGTGAGGAAAATGACAACGGATGGGTGTGTTGATTATTAATTTGAGAAAGGAGAATGGAGAGAATATAGGTTAAATATTACAATAGTTAAGCATTAAAGAGGGATAAAGAATAGGTGGAATTAATGTAATTGGTGGATATATAATAATTTATATAAGTATAAATAGACATTGTTTAGTTGGAATAAACAAGGTGAGGAGGGTTATGTGTTAAGGTGAGATAGAGAGAGAGTTGTTGAAAGGGAAATATATGTTCGATTGATAAAAAATATAATTAATTTTTATAATCATTTATAGTTAAAAAACACTTACGAGTATATACAATATACTTATGAAATCCTCTCCGTGAGCGGTTGTTGACATCGGTGTTGTGGGAGGATTCGCCGTGTATTGTGTCGCCTGAGGAGCCTTGTCAGGTGCGTGCGCGCACCTCCATACGCGCATCACTCCGCGGTAGTACCCGGGTACTACTCCCGCCGGTGGGGATCGCCCAAACTCGGGGAAACGGTCGCGAGGCACGTTGTTTACGTGCCGGCCCGCGCTCAGCTGTCGCCATCTTGAATCGATCTAGATTCAAGCGCGCGCACACTGAACACGCGGTCCGCGCTTGTATCGATACGGGGATCGCGCGCATATAGTATAGGGAATTTGGAACGCGGATAGTGGGGGAACATGTGTATAAGAGTACGGAGATAAATGTATATTTGAATTTAGCGCTGTTAACTAGAGAATAATTTAGTGATCTATTGGACCAATCAATAGATGACTTTATTAGAGAATAAGACTTCCGTATGGGTAAATATAACAGCATATTACGTTATATGACTGTATTTACCTTAAATACGGAAAGTCGAAATACTAGTTGGGACAATGATAACTTATGCAAATTAGTTGTCATTTTTATTTATAGTAGGGTAAATACGGGAAGCTTTATTACACCTGTGACGGATACGGAAGGGTTGGAGAATTATAATATTGCCGTATCTCTCGCAGGTAACGAGAGAGAGAACAGATAGGGATGTGACGTGCCAACCTTTCTTTGGGTTTTACCGTTACTATAGATTTTGCTGCTTGTTATTAGATTAGATGTAAGTTAGGTGCGAAACCATCTTTGCATCTAAATCTTGTTGCAGACTTATTAATCCGGGTTTTATGTGTAAATTGAGACACATTATATTAGCACACATTGGCTATTATAACTGGAGTGTGTATTTGAGTATATTAATTATATATATTTTGTATGTATTATACACATTTCTATCACCGCGCATTGGGCCATAGAAATGGTAGTGTGTGATTTAATAATACTTAATGAATAACTATAAATTTTATATATATATATTTACAATATTTATTTATTTAATTTCATTACAAATCCTTATAATAAAAGGACTTGTACTAATAAAACTATGAAATCTAATGTAAATGCTACGAAGGCTTATCAATCAATGAATATTGTATATAAATTTCCGTCCTTTATATACTATCTTTACCTCATTAGTACAAATCCTTTTTAAACATTTTTCGTCATATTTTACATTAATTTCGTATTTTGATTTTTTATTTTAAATCATATTTTCTTTCTTGTTTCTATATACATGTAATATTATCTAAAATTCTAATTATTTACAAGAAATAATTGCATATTTATTTTCATATCCTATGCATTTTTGTAATTACTTTTATTTTATAATTTTTTTTATTAATTCTATAACCTCAATTATTTCTACATTTAAAAATAATCTTAAATTCATTTTTTAAACTTACAATCGTTTTTTATTCTACTTATAAATTTCACTTTGTCTTTTACACAATTACAAAATTAAATATATTATAATTTTTATTATTTTTAAATGTACAAATATCTTCGCATACTGATTTTGCATAAACATATAATTTTTGTAATTAATTTCTGTTTTGCCGTAAAATTAAAAATTAAATTCTTTTTTATACATTTTAAATTGAATATTTGTATTTATTTTATTGTATAATAATATTCTATTTACAATTAATTATTCATTTAATTATAAAATATTTATTTTTAATATAACTGCAATTGCATTTTTATTATTTCTAAATTTGCGCTTTAAATCGTGACACGCTATAATTCTAAGAATTTACATGTTAGTCAATTTCAGCTGACAATATTCTTGTGGATATTTACATTTATATATAGTTCATTGATCTTTCTAAGAAATCTATTTTGATGACCTATATCCTCTTATATAAATTTACGTATTTATGAAATAATATAATTATATGTAGTTGTATACGTCACATTACCCCCCCTTAAATAATATTTAAATTTAACTAAATTTTAATATTATTTAATATATTATAAGCATTATTATTTTATTTTATATTTTTGTTACTTCACACAATTTATAAATATTATGTTGATCATTTGACAGTTATCATACAATAGACAGCTGTCTCAATCATACATAATTTCTTATAGGTAGTTTCTATTTCTACTGAATAATAACATTTTTTTTTCTTTGTTTTCAATTTAGTTTTATTTATTTTTGTATATTTTTTTTATAAATTCTATTTCTTTTTTCTTTTTGTTTATTTCTCTTTCTGCCTCATTTATTAATTTGTTAAATTTCTCTTGGAGTGGCGTCCATTCTCCTTTCCTCTTTTTTGCTAAAAAAATATTTTTTCTTTTATTAGATAATTTGATAGACATCATTTATTAGACCTCTATCTCAATCTATATGTATATATATATATATACCTAAGGGTTCCGGCACATATTCCTCCACCGCTGGTTTGGTGGAACGAGTTGTTCTCACCGGAAGACGAGCTGTGATAGTTTTTAATTTAGGGTCCGTCCTGTCCTTAGGTTTCGTCTGTGTCCATTTGTTATTCTTTTGTACCTTTAAAGTTTGGGTGTATACCCCTGGACGGTAAAATGACCCCTCATCTTCTCGGTGAAAACCTTCCTCGCTGGCCGTCTTTTTTCCTACCCAGTGTAATCGGGGTGGAAAATGAATGGCCTTTTCGCCAGTTTGTACTTGGGTACAACATGTACCGAAATTTTGTATCTGTGTCGATTTATCCATGATTACTAGTTAAACTTAAGTTTTGAGTCTTATTTATACTTGTTTTGCAAAACTTTGCACCTTTCTCTTTTGAACAATATTCTTAGAAATTATTTGTTTTGATACCCAATTTCCAGAAATCTTCGTTATTTAGTTTTGATTTAACTTATAATAATGGTTATATATATATATTAATTTTTCTTGGAATATATATTTTAAAATCCTATATTTATATAAAAATGTTTCAAATTTAATTCTATTTTATTTATAAAAAATTTTTGTTTTCTTTTCTTTATCCACAAAAATATTGTTAACTTTACAAAAAAATTAATCTCTATAATATATTTTCATATTTGATACATGAAATTTTCCTCTTTCAATTTTTGTTATGGGATCTACTAATAAATATGTATCATATCCTAGTTTTTTCGCTATAATATACGGACCTTGCGCAACAGGCATAAATTTTGCAGTAATTTTATTTTCATTTTCTGATATATTTAATGCTTTAATTAATACATGATCATTTATTTTGAATTCATAATGTTTCTTATTTTTATTCTTATTCTTTGCTCTATTAATTAAAAAATTATGCATATGTTTTCTTGCATTATTTAGTTTTTCTTCATATGTTAATTCATTATTTTGTAAGTTTATATATTTATCCCATACACGAATTGGCTTCTTATTTAAAAATAATTCTATCGGTGTATAACCAGTTGTCTCATGTATTGTTTCATTTATTATTTTTTGTACATAATCTATTTCTTTTGCCCATCCAGTGTGTTTTTTCAAAATAGTACGGTAAATTCTCCCTATTTCACGATGAACCCTTTCAATAATATTACTTTGAGGATGTCTTATTGAAGAAAACATAGGTTTTATATCATTTTTTGTTAAATAATCTATCCATTTATTACTTGTAAATTGAGTACCATGATCTGATAAAATAGCCTTAGGTTTCATAAATTTTTCAATATATTGATCTATTTTTCTAATTACGGATAACGTATTTGCTTTTTTCAACGGATATAATGCAACATATTTACTAAATACATCTATCGTTGATAAAATATATTTTACCCCCCCTATAGAAGTAGGTAAAGGTCCGTAAAAATCAATCGATAATATCTCACCAGGATTTTCAACAAGAATTGGTTGAAATTTAGAGTGATACTTAATCGTAGAATATTTACTTTTTTGACATATATCACACGGTTTTATGTATTCACTAACTTTTTTTCTTAATTTTGGAACATAAAAAAATTCTAAAACCATTTTATATATTTTTCTTGGTCCTACATGACCATAAAATTCATGTAATAAAATTATAAATCTTTTCATTATTTTTTCTGGAATTATAATTTTCAAATTATTTCGTGATATTTTACAAACATATTCATTTGATATAACATATTTTTTAGAATTTTTTGATTCTATTTCATTTATTATTTTATTAATATATTCATCCGATCTTTGTAATTTTTTCAAATTTTTAAAACTATCAATTAATTCTTTATCTATAGATTTTTTTATTATAGTTGCAATTATTATTTCTGTATCTTTTAAATCGTTTGATTCATTTATATTTAACCGACTTAAATAATCAGCTGCTTTATTTTTATGTCCAGGTAAATATTCTGGTATTATATTTAAATCTTGAATTGATAAATTCCATCTTCTTAAACGTGAATTTGTAAATTTACAATTTTGCAAGAATGATAAAGCTTCATGATCTGTTCTAACTATAATCTTAGACGCGCCCCTTAAATACGTATCCAATTTATGTAATGCCCAGACTATTGCTAACATTTCTTTTTCTGTTGTAAAATAATTTACTTCACTACCTTTTAATGTACGACTAATATATGTTACTATTCGTTCTTCACCTTCTTCATCTAATTGTGATAAAATTCCGGCAATCGCGTAATCACTTGCATCCGTAGTTAATATATACGGTTTTTTCGGATTTACGAAATTTAATATTATCTTATCGTCAAATAATTCTTTTATTTTATCGAAAGCTTTTTGTTGCTCTTCCTTCCAATCATATCTTATATCCTTTTTTAGTAGTTTGAGAAGTGGAATAGTTTCTTTTGAATAATTTTTTGCAAATTTTGTGTAATAATTTAGAAACCCTAAGAAACTTTGTAATTCTTTAACATTTCTTGGCTCTTTAAAATTTTTTATAGTTTTAATTTTGTCTGGATTTAATTTAATCCCTTTACTGGTTATTATATTACCTAAAAATTTAATTTCTTGTTTAACTATATTTGATTTCGCAAAATTTAATCTTAAATTACATTTTTCTAATCTATTAAAAAATATATCTAAATGTCGTAAATGATCTTCAAAATCTTTTGACATTATAAATATATCATCTACAAATGATAATATAAAATCTAAATCGTGTATAGCTATATCAAGACCTCTTAATAGTGCTGCACTACTTATTTTTATACCAAATGGTACGATATTAAATTCATAAACTTTATTATCGCAAATAAAAGCAGTATATTTTTTACTTTCTTCCGTTAGCGCGATTTGCCAAAAACTATTTGATAAATCAAAATTAGACATAAAATCCCGATTTTTACATTGAATAAATATCTCTTCTACTCCAGGTAGAGATTCATAATCATCTACGAGTTTATTATTTAATTTTCTTGCATCCAAACATATTCTTATTGATCCGTCTTTTTTAGGTACAATTACACAAGGATTTATATATGGGCTTGTAGATCGTCGAATAATACCGAAATCTAACATTTTTTCTACTTCCTTTTTCACTCTTTCACGATATGCTATAGGTATAGGATATGGTTTTGAATAATATGTTATTTCATTACGTAATTTTAATTGATACTTGAAATCTAGAAGTTGTCCTGGGGTTCTTTGGAATACGGTTTTATATTTATATATTAAGTTTTTTAATTTATTTTTCTGTGTATTATTTAAAATTACACTAGAATTTATTTGATCATTGATTTCCTTTTCGGATATATCATAATCATAGTCTAAATTAGATGATTTATTGTTCCAATTGAATTCTAAATCTTTATTTTCTAGATCATCCTCAAATTCAATTGACATAGTTTCATACTCTTTTGAGCTTATTTGTATTTCATTAAATTTTATATTACCGATCTTTTCCCCAACTTCGTATATAATTTCATTATTAACCGTATCAATTAACATTTTTAAAATTTTTTGAGAATCATAACCTAATATACAAGGTCTTATTAATTTTGGTATTACTATAAATGTTAAATTTTCCATTAATCCACCTATATTTGTTTTAAGTAAAACTTGTTGCTTAATTCGTGTTGATTTTAAACCCGTTGCACCTTTAATAATTTTTCCTGATATTGGTAATGTAGGTTTATTCTTGAATTGATTTTTATTTTTATTATAAAATTCTTCTGATATGCAAGTTATTTCACTCCCAGTATCTATTAAGGCATTTATTTCTATTCCTTCAATTTTTATATTTATTTCAGGGCATTTCTCAATTATTTTTTCATTTTTAACATTTTCATTATTTGGTTCAATATCATAAATTAAATCTTCACGAGGATCTTGAAATATTGTATTTATTTCAATGTTTTTAGGTTCTTGAATTTTTTCAGTTGTATTTTGTGTTTTTTCCTTATCCGAGTTACAAAATACAACTCTTTTTAGTTTCCCGAATCGGTTTTATGGATTTGTATGCTTGAATCATTTTTTAAACTTACGTCTAGTATATCTATATTATTATAATCATTTTCATATTTTTTCTCATATATTGGTTTAATTATTTTTTTTATTGGTTTAACCGTTTCAATAGCATTTATCTCGGTTGAATTTCTTTTATTTTCCCAAGATCTATTTTGTTTATTATATCTTTCAAAATTTTCTTTTTGTTTATATTTTTCTTTATATTTATCATTTTCATTATATCTACTTGGTTGTTCAATTTTCTTTTGAGAATTATCATTTTTCTTTTCACGAATTTTATCTGCGTCAAAATCCGCTAGTATTTTAAATAAATGACTTTTATTTTTTACTTGTTGTCCCAAAATTGCATATCGTATTGATTTTTCAAAATGTTCACTAATTTTATTTACTATTTCTGTTTCAGAAAAATCCATATCTAATTCTTTTATTAAACCAAATATATAAGTAGCATATTCTACTCTTGACCATTTATTATATTCATTATATTGACCAAATTCTACCTTTCTTTTTGCCATTTTGAAAAATCTATATAATATAAATTTAATATCTATATATTAACAAACAAGTTTAAAATATTAATATTTAATAGAATTTTTATATAATATTTTTATAACTTATATATATACTATCCATATAATAATTACCATATGTATCACCTATATATAAGCTATTAGTGCGAGTGAAAAACATTTGACTCTCGGTATATTGACAGAGAGCGCGGTCGCATAGTCGTAATCACTATTTTTCTATAAATTCAATATCCTACGCTGCTAAACTCTTAGACAAACGCGCGAAAATTAATTATCTTAAATTTTCTTAGTTTAAGTTTTCATTTGAATTTTAATTTATTTATATTATTTTATTTTTAAATTTTCGAATTTTTTAGT
Organism: Theocolax elegans; assembly: GCA_026168455.1. Taxonomy (NCBI): domain Eukaryota; kingdom Metazoa; phylum Arthropoda; class Insecta; order Hymenoptera; family Cerocephalidae; genus Theocolax; species Theocolax elegans. The sequence continues at coordinate 47,406,662 of CM047428.1, read as the reverse complement.
TAAATTATTTTTTATATAACTTTCAATTAATACAACTCTGGTTGCTAATTGTACATGTTTTCCTTGAATGAATTGAATATTTTGTTCCGTTATTTCTCGAAAACTTGTTAATTCATGTTTTAGAAATCTATTTTGTTTTTCTAAAAGATCATTTTTATCTTTGATTGATTCTAAATGATTTTCCAAAATGTGTACCTTTTTAACTAATTTATCATAACTTCCAGCAATAAATTCTAATCCTTCTTTATATTTTAATAATAATGATTCTTGATCTTCAATTTTTTCCGCGTTTTCCAATACTAAATCATTTAATTGATATGTTAACGCGTACAAATTATTGTCAAAAATTGATGAATCATATCGATTGATCATTGTAACTCTTTTAGATTTGTTTAATTATTACTATTAATATTGCTATATCCTATGATTAAATGCAAATACGTAATTCTACTTCTAAATTACAGTAGAAAATTTTGTACGTGTAAAATAAAATTTATCTAAGCATGTGTACTCAATTTTTACAAAATTTTTATTTTACAATATATATTTATATGTAATTTGATTTTTATCAGTCCCTGTCCGAGCGCCATTTTGTGACGTGCCAACCTTTCTTTGGGTTTTACCGTTACTATAGATTTTGCTGCTTGTTATTAGATTAGATGTAAGTTAGGTGCGAAACCATCTTTGCATCTAAATCTTGTTGCAGACTTATTAATCCGGGTTTTATGTGTAAATTGAGACACATTATATTAGCACACATTGGCTATTATAACTGGAGTGTGTATTTGAGTATATTAATTATATATATTTTGTATGTATTATACACATTTCTATCACCGCGCATTGGGCCATAGAAATGGTAGTGTGTGATTTAATAATACTTAATGAATAACTATAAATTTTATATATATATATTTACAATATTTATTTATTTAATTTCATTACAAATCCTTATAATAAAAGGACTTGTACTAATAAAACTATGAAATCTAATGTAAATGCTACGAAGGCTTATCAATCAATGAATATTGTATATAAATTTCCGTCCTTTATATACTATCTTTACCTCATTAGTACAAATCCTTTTTAAACATTTTTCGTCATATTTTACATTAATTTCGTATTTTGATTTTTTATTTTAAATCATATTTTCTTTCTTGTTTCTATATACATGTAATATTATCTAAAATTCTAATTATTTACAAGAAATAATTGCATATTTATTTTCATATCCTATGCATTTTTGTAATTACTTTTATTTTATAATTTTTTTTATTAATTCTATAACCTCAATTATTTCTACATTTAAAAATAATCTTAAATTCATTTTTTAAACTTACAATCGTTTTTTATTCTACTTATAAATTTCACTTTGTCTTTTACACAATTACAAAATTAAATATATTATAATTTTTATTATTTTTAAATGTACAAATATCTTCGCATACTGATTTTGCATAAACATATAATTTTTGTAATTAATTTCTGTTTTGCCGTAAAATTAAAAATTAAATTCTTTTTTATACATTTTAAATTGAATATTTGTATTTATTTTATTGTATAATAATATTCTATTTACAATTAATTATTCATTTAATTATAAAATATTTATTTTTAATATAACTGCAATTGCATTTTTATTATTTCTAAATTTGCGCTTTAAATCGTGACACGCTATAATTCTAAGAATTTACATGTTAGTCAATTTCAGCTGACAATATTCTTGTGGATATTTACATTTATATATAGTTCATTGATCTTTCTAAGAAATCTATTTTGATGACCTATATCCTCTTATATAAATTTACGTATTTATGAAATAATATAATTATATGTAGTTGTATACGTCACAGGGATATTAGGAGATTGAGGGAGATAGAAAAATCGGGGAATAAGTTTGGCGTGACTCGGGAAAACGGATCATCGCCATTCTGATTCTACCTACTGAAAAGTACAGTATTGACTCAGTATTCTGATCCTATCGATCTTCCAGATAGTAGTGTTTTCGGTATATTCTGATCATAACTACCGTACAAAGTATTGTTTTTTTTCTAAGTCTATCGAAAGAGAGATTTTGGAGTAAATTACAGCAATAACAGATTTTTGGCAGTTTCTTTGACTTTTATTAAGGAGGATTTATTGAGGATTAAGGAGCGATTCTAATAATATTACTTGCCAATAGGGAGAAAATAATCTCGAATATTATTTATTATTTTATTGATTTATTTACATCAAATTGGTGAGTTATTTTAATTATTAACATAATAATTGATTTATTTAGTGGGGACAAAAAGGATAAATTCAGTGCGCGTTTTTTCCTTATTAAATTAAATTATTTATTTGATTAATTATAAAGTAACGTTCTCTCTCTCGTGGTTAGTGGTGCCACGGGATCTATTATTAGATCCCGTAATATAATTATATATTTATCTAAGTTTGGTTAAGGTATTAATATTCGTTACACGGTTTAATAGTTATCCGGAACTATTATTTTATTCAACGGAACTTCCTCTGGGTGAGTCCACCGGGTAATCAGGACTAATAAATTAATATTTTTTTCTTTTCGATGATGTTGGGAATCCGGATATAATTTTATTTACATAATATTTTTTTTTGTTATTTAAATTAATACCAGCATCACATTTGGCGCCTAACGTGTGTTTTTATTGTACATTTAGTGATTAAATTATTTTCGGTTTGTTAGCAAATTTAACGGTTTTTTTTGTACAACGGCGGAAGTTGAATTAACGAATATTTTAGGGAGTGTTTTAAAAATTTCTCAGTGGGGTAGAGAGAGAGAAATTTTGGGCGTCGGTTACGCCATTTTGGAAAATTATAAATTCGATTGCTGCCATTTTAACGTTTATTAGGGACATTATTAGGGAGGTTATGGGTAATCAGTTAGACAGCGCCTTAATTAAAATAGTAGATGCAAGGTTGCAAAACTTGCAAGCTAGCAAAGAGGTAGAAGAGTTAGGTCAACCCGAAAGAGTTGAAACCGAGGGAGATAATAATAGTAGTAGAGATTTAGTGGAATATAGTGAATTAAAGAATTCATTAGTAGAAGAATCAAAGCGTAAAGTGACAAATGGTAGTGCGGACGAATTAGGATCGAGAAAAAGAGAGTCTACTCCCAAGCGATGTAAGAACTTAGGGCCAAAGAAGTTAGGTTTCTCAAAGGGCGAGTTGTAATACAATAAGCGGAAACGAATTTATTACGTTGAGGAAACTGACACAGGTAGTAGTTCAGAAGAAGAAATATGCAAAAGTAGGAGAGTCCATAAAGAAAAAAAGATAATGCGTAGACAGGTAGATCAGAATCAGTACAGGGAGTTAGTTGGGACAGATATGAGCGGAAATACTGATAATGAGGGAGTCTGGGAAACTCCGAGGTCTAATAAGACCAGCCAACGTCAGAGAGGGGTGAATCAGTTGCGCAGTATGCAGTGTGTTAAAATGCTGCAAAACTGGAAAATACACTTTTCTGGCGAAGGTAAGGAGGGTCCGGAGGAGTACTTGGCTCAACTTCAAGATTGCTATGAAGGAACAGCGTATTCTGATACAGAGTTCCTAAGCGCGATTCCTTGTACGCTATCGAAAACCGCGGTTAGGTGGTTTCGATCAGTAAAGGAAAAGATTAAGACGCTTAAAGAGTTTAAACGCGCATTCAGACATAGATTCATGGGGATATTAGATAGAGAGGATATCATGGAAGAATTGCGTAGAAGGACTCAAGCAAAGGGAGAGGATATAGCTAGTTATTTATCGTGCATTAGACTTATAGTAGGGCATTTTAAGAAACCTCCGTCGGAATGTCAGCTGGTTCCATTGATATTTCGTAATCTGTTGCCGGAGTATCGTAAGGCAATGGAAAACGAATATCTCGATAGTTTGGACGATATTGAGAAGTGGGGGAGAAAATACGAACGGAAGAAAGAATTAGACAACCGTTACGTTCCTCCGCCACCTAAAGAAAGGACTTGGATTCCAGAAGCCGCATACCAAGAGCCGAGAGTAAAGGGTAAGGTGGCTAAGGTGGAAGAAAATGAACAGGGTGTAGTTGGGTCGAAGGACAAGCTGAATCCGGCGAAGGTAGACAAAGGGTCGAGTAAAAGCGCGGTTAAGGCTAAAGTGAAGGTGGATTCGCAGGAGCAGCCAATCACAGCTGCAATGGTTGTGGCTGAGCAGGCATCACAACAAAATGCGAGACCACCGGTACAGCAGCAGACTGGTTGGTCAAGACCACCAGCTGATGGCCAACGGGTGAATTATAACGATCGGAATTTTAATCGTAGGGAATTTCCGTCGAATAGGTGGCAGAATCAACCCGATAGTAGGGATTTTCAGTCGAATAGGTGGCAGAATAGACCAGATAATAGGGAATTTAGGGAGTCGAATAGATTTGTTAGTAATGGAAATAGGGACGAGAATAGAGCTTTTCACGGTCCGTGTTTCGAGTGTCAGAAGGTAGGGCATAGGAGTTCCGAGTGTCCCAATAGGAAGTGTTATTTTTGTAAAAAACCGGGTCATAACATACGAAACTGCGCCCTTCGCAAAACTGAGGGGTTAGCATGTCAAGTTTGTAAAACAGTTGGGACGACATTCGACGATTGTCCGAATTGTACACAGTTTAGGGGGATGTTGGGAAACGGCAAATCGGGAGTTCAGAAAGGTCCCCTGACTCTCGAATCACGGCAGTAGGGACCGATAGGGCGTTACCAAGTTACTGTTTCCCAGAGGTAAATTTAGAAGTAAGGGTGGGGGAGAATATTGATAGGATCAATATAGAGGGTGTGTCTCCCAAAGTAAATGTAGGGAAGTTAGATAGGTCTAAGGGTGCGATTCCAAGATCTAAGGGTAATTTACGGTCGATCAGTAGGGACGATCCAGAAAATGATTCAGGAGTTAGAATAATTGAGGATAGGTTATTAAAGGGAGCAGAGCGAATAGATATTGAATTGTTAGCCAAAAAGGGGAAAGTTGATCGTGGCGGGACTCAAGTTAGCGAAGGAAGGTCACAGGATAATCAAGAGATTAGGGGTTACGATAGACTAAATTTGATTAACAAGGGTGTAGAGTTGCTTTTAGGGGATAATGAGGAAAAAGAAAAAGAAAAGAGTCCAAAGACCTTCCTTGGCAACCAGGAGACACCAGATCGATCAACTGAACCAAAACAGGGTGTATCAGTATCTAATATAGAAAATAGGCATTATTTGAAAGTTGTTTTAGGAGGACAGGAATATAGGGCTTTAATTGATTCTGGTTCCACATTGTCTTTAGTAGGGTCAAGGATAGCTGAACAGTTTAAGGATAGATTAAAGTCCTCTGATGTTGTTATTAAAAATGTCAATGGTGGATTAGTGAGGGCGTTAGGGACGTTGGAAATTAATTTAGAGATTGACGGACATGTAGGGAAGATTAATTGCAGGGCATTGAAAGACTTGGAATCGGATATGATATTAGGGATGGATTTCGGCAAACTTTTTAATTTTGATGATAGGTTAGGACAGGATCAGTGGCGTGTTAGGGAAGGTCCTTGGAGGTCGTATAGTAGTGATAAAGGGACAAACCATCCTATAATATTCGGGGAATGCGCTGGCATCTCTGAATTACGGGATGAGGAAAGGGACAAAGTGCAAAAATTGGTGCACAATTTGCTTCCAGACATAAACGCCGATCGGTTAGGAATGACAGACCTTACTGAACATTCAATTGATGTTCAGGGAGCTCCTCCAATCAAACATCGGACACGGCGCATCTCGCCCAAGTTGTCGGAGGCAGCTCATGAGGAGGTTAGAAAAATGTTACAGTTGGGAGTTATAGAAAGATCGGCAAGTGACTGGAGCAGTGCACCAGTTTTGGTACGGAAGCCCGAGGGATCAATTAGATTTTGTGTGGACTATAGGGACTTGAACTCGGTCACAAAACGGGATGCGTATCCTTTGCCACAAATGGATTCGATTCTGGATAAAATTCGCAAGGCCAGGTATATTAGCAAAATCGACTTGAAGCAGGCGTACTTTCAGGTTAAGATGGCGCCTGCTAGTCGAAAATATACGGCTTTTGCGGTGCCAGGATCGGGTCTATGGCAATTTAAAAGGATGCCATTCGGTTTGACGAATGCGCCCATGACCTTCCAGCGGTTGATCGATGCGATATTCGGTCCGGAATTCGAACCTTTCATTTTCGGATATCTGGACGATATAATCATCGTCACCGAGTCGTTCGATGAGCACTTGAAATATCTGGATTTGGTATTGAGGAAATTATTAGATGCAGGTTTAACGGTGAATAGGGACAAATGCGAATTTTGTTGTAGTAGGGTGACTTATTTAGGATTTATTTTAGATAGGGACGGACTTAGAACAAATCCAGATAAAGTGTCTCCGGTGGTCAATTATCCAGTACCCAGGACAATCAAGGAATTGAGAAGATTCTTTGGTATGATCGCCTGGTACTCGCGTTTTATTGAGAAGGAGGCCGAATTAAAAATACCATTAGTAAGGTTGTTGCATAAGGGACAAGAATGGATATGGGGGGAGGAGCAGCAGGAAGCTTTCGATACACTAAAGAGAGCTTTGACTGTTGCACCCGTTCTTGCTCGCCCTGATTTCAGCAAACCGTTCAAAGTGCAGTGTGATGCAAGTAATTATGCACTGGGAGCGGTGCTGACTCAGGAACAGGAAGACGGGGAGCACACCATAGTCTACATTAGTAGGGTTTTGTCGGCCGCGGAAAGGAATTATTCCACAACGGAAAAGGAATGTTTGGCGTTAATTTGGGCTATAAAGAAGTTGAGGCCATATTTAGAGGGATATCCATTTACCGCAATCACTGATCACAGTGCGTTGAAATGGTTGCGGAACCTTAAGGAGCCTACTGGTCGTCTCGCTCGGTGGGCTATAGAGATGCAACAATGGGACTTTGAGATAGTCCATAGGAAAGGATCTCTCAATCAAGTCCCAGACGCACTCTCTAGGATGTATCCGGGTGAGGTCGATACAGTGGCTGCTTTTCAGGAGATTAGGGACACGTGGTATTTAAATATGCTCAAGAACGTCGAGCAATTTCCTAACCGTTACCAGCAATGGAGAGTAGAAAACGGTCTATTATATAGGTACCGTAACGATCCATTGTTGGACCCGGTCACAAATAGGGACGAAGATTGGAGATTAGTGGTCCCAGAGGAACAGCGAGAGCGAGTAATGAGAGATGCGCATTGCGAAACCTCGGCGGGTCACTTAGGGGTAGAAAAGACGTATGACAGGGTTATTAGGGACTATTATTGGAGAGGAGTATGGTACGATGTTAATAGATTCGTAGTAGGGTGTGATGTTTGTCAGAGATATAAAGTATCCCAGTTAGGCCCACAAGGATTGCTTAGTAGTAGGGTGATTGAGAGACCTTGGGTAGTGGTGGCAGCGGATATGATGGAGTTTTCACCTAGTAAGAGTCAGTGTAAATACTTGTTAGTTTTCCAAGATTTATTTACTCGGTGGATAGAGTTGAAACCGTTAAGAACCGCGGATGGTAAATCAGTAGCAAAAGCATTTGAGGAATTGATCTTATTTAGGTGGGAGACTCCTGACTATTTGCTTACTGACAATGGTAAGGAATTCGAGAATAAATTTTTGAATGATGTCTTAGCGGAATATGGGGTTAAACATGTCACCACTCCACCCTACCATCCTCAAGCAAACGCTGTAGAACGGAGCAATCGTACGTTGAAAACTATGATTGCGGCATTTGTTAAGAACGATCACAGGACCTGGGATCAACACCTTAGTGAATTTAGGCATGCGATAAATACCGCGATTCAATCGTCTTTAAAAGTATCACCCGCATTCCTGAATTATGGGAGACACCCCAGACCTGTTAAAAGTTTACGTAGGGAGGTAGAACCGAGGGAATTAATTCAAAAGGGTGATGAAAAAGCTTGGGCCGATAGGGTACAACGGTTAGATATACTAAGAGATATTGTCACCAAGCATATAGAACAGGCGAAGGAAAAACAAGCTAAGGTATTTAATAAGGGTATGAGGGACGTCACTTGTCGTACTTTGTAGGACTCATTATTTGTCTAACGCCGCGAATAGGTTTTCGGCAAAACTGTGTCCTAAATACGAAGGACCTTACACCATATTGGAAGTATTATCGCCCACCGTGTATATTATTGATAGGACTGATAAGTCCACAGGGAAAATAAATAAGGTGCACGTGAAAGATCTGATCAGGTATGTTCCCCCTAGGGGAGTAAAATGTAGTAGGGAATCATACGGTGACAAAAATATATATATTTTATAGAAATGGCTAGCGGACAGGAAGTAAAGGGAGTAGAAGGGGCAGGAACCATCCGTTCTCCTCAGCCGCCGGTATTACCGTTGCAATGGTCGTACAACACGGCGGGTGAGGAGGAGTGGTTGGCGAATGAGGATAGGCGCCGAAAAGAGGAGGAAGGGCGAGCCAGCGAGTCCACCGACGGCGGACAACTAATGGAGGTGGAGGGTCCTGTTGTGGCCGCCGAATCGGTGGCCACAGAGGAGGCTCCACTAGTAGGGAGACCGAACTTAAGTTTAGAGATAGTTGGGACAGTTGCTTTGGCAACTACTTCGTTGACGCCGGCGATGGAGGGGGTCCTCCTCATCCACGATGAGGAGGTGGCGGAAATCAACGCTTGGTTGGATGACCATCCAACCCCCCCTCCCTCGTGGTCGTTGCCGATCCTAAGCCGAAAGCCTTCCTGGGATATTCCCGAATGGGATTTGGAGGACGCTGGACCGAGTTGCGGGTCGGGGGTGGTTCGGAGTTCGGCTCCAGTTGAGGTGCAGGAGGCGCCGAGGGTTGTCAAGACCAAGAAGTATAAGAAAAATAAGAAGAAGAAGTCGTACAACCCTCGTCACCAACTGCAACTCGACGATTATGAGCCGCAATTCCTGATCCGTTCCCGGTCCCCCACTCCGCCTGGACCTCCGACCAGGACGGAAACCCAGGACTGCACGGTCTTATGGGATTTTATTAATAAAGTAGGTAGAGATAAGGAACGGGAAGAGGGTAGAAATAAGGAAACCACCGGACAGGTGAATAGGGGGGTGCAATGGACACCGGTTCCATTACCGGAAACGACAGTGGGGTCGCCGGACCTTCCAGTGAGGAGGAACGGAGCTATGTTTAGGGGGTTGGATCCTATTCCAACCAACCCATCCGCGGATCCCCCTCCTTACTCCTGCTTTAACTGCTGGAGGAAAGGCCATCGGCAATTGCAATGTCGCGATCTCGTCATTTTTGTATGTTGCCGGAACTGCGGTAGAAAGGGGGTCGATCTCTCAAATTGCCCACGGTGTAAGAGGGTTCATAGGGAGTTTATAAGGGTACAGTTTGAGGAACGGAGGGAAAATGGTAGTACAGTAGGGACTTCCCCGTCGGCGATTATGAGGTCAAGATCACCTGTCCGGGGTGTTAGGAGGGAGAGGGTCAGAACACCGCGTGGATTAGAAGAACGGGAACCGGTCGGAGTTAGGGAAATAGAGGGGAATCAGGAGGAATTGGGGAGAGCAACAAGGGGGAACGCGGAACAGACCCTGAGATTGTTGAGGGAGGTGCGGGATCTTCCGGAGGATATCAGGAATGCTATCCTCCAGTCGGTTTTCGTACCAGACCCCAACAAATAATAATTTATTATTAATTTTAGTTAGGTTAGGGATTAGGGATTAAGTTAGATAGTAAGGACATAAGGTAGCAGGATAGTTAGTGGTGGTCTCCCTACAAATTAGTAGGGCCGTGAATTATTAAGGAGGAAAGAAGAGGATCTCCAGTGTGAGTTGATTTTATTTTTTTGTTTTTTTTGGTGAGTGTGTCCTGCCCCATGGTGTATTCAGGAGGTATTTAGGGAGTAAACTATCCTTACCAGAGTAAGTAAAGTTCAGGGGGGGGGGGTAATGTGATGTGGGTACATCACCGAGGCCTCCTGAAAATAATATATATATATATATATTATTAGCATAAATTAGTAAGTAGATGCATTATATTAATGAATTGTACTTACCTAATTGTCCTCTTGAGTTGATGTGAAGGTCTAGTAGGTGGTCCTTGGATCAGCGTGTCCTGGGTTCCCTCGGTGACAGGTACTCCTTGGCACGCTGCATCTGATAAAGAGAAATATATTAATATGGATATTTATTAAATAAAATAATTACTAGTAAGGACAGGTATCATGGAAAATTATATAGGGAGTTTATAAATATTAATAATAATATAAGTAGGGAAATGTGAGGAAAATGACAACGGATGGGTGTGTTGATTATTAATTTGAGAAAGGAGAAAGGAGAGAATATAGGTTAAATATTACAATAGTTAAGCATTAAAGAGGGATAAAGAACAGGTGGAATTAATGTAATTGGTGGATATATAATAATTTAAATAAGTATATATAGACATTGTTTAGTTGGAATAAACAAGGTAAGGAGGGTTATGTGTTAAGGTGAGATAGAGAGAGAGAGTTGTTGAAAGGGAAATATATGTTCGATTGATAAAAAATATAATTAATTATTATAAACATTTATAGGTAAAAAACACTTACGAGTATATACAATATACTTATGAAATCCTCTCCGTGAGCGGTTGTTGACATCGGTGTTGTGGGAGGATTCGCCGTGTATTGTGTCGCCTGAGGAGCCTTGTCAGGTGCGTGCGCGCAACCTCCATACGCGCATCACTCCGCGGTAGTACCCGGGTACTATTCCCGCCGGTGGGGATCGCGCAAACCCGGGGAAACGGTCGCGAGGCACGTTGTGTACGTGCCGGCCCGCGCTCAGTTGTCGCCATCTTGAATCGATCTAGATTCAAGCGCGCGCACACTGAACACGCGGTCCGCGCTTGTATCGATACGGGGATCGCGCGCATATAGTATAGGGAATTTGGAACGCGGATAGTGGGGGAACATGTGTATAAGAGTACGGAGATAAATGTATATTTGAATTTAGCGCTGTTAACTAGAGAATAATTTAGTGATCTATTGAATCAATCAATAGATGACTTTATTAGAGAATAAGACTTCCGTATGGGTAAATATAACAGCATATTACGTTATATGACTGTAATGACCTTAAATACGGAAAGTCGAAATACTAGTTGGGACAATGATAATTTATGCAAATTAGTTGTCATTTTTATTTATAGTAGGGTAAATACGGGTAGCTTTATTACACCTGTGACGGATACGGAAGGGTTGGAGAATTATAATATTGCCGTATCCCTCGCAGGTAACGAGAGAGAGAACAGATAGGGATATTAGGAGATTGAGGGAGATAGAAAAATCGGGGAAGAAGTTTGGCGTGACTCGGGAAAACGGATCATCGCCATTCTGATTCTACCTAATGAAAAGTACAGTATTGACTCAGTATTCTGATCCTATCGATCTTCCAGATAGTAGTGTTTTCGGTATATTCTGATCATATCTACCGTACAAAGTATTGTTTTTTTTCTAAGTCTATCGAAAGAGAGATTTCGGAGTAAATTACAGCAATAACAGATTTTTGGCAGTTTCTTTGACTTTTATTAAGGAGGATTTATTGAGGATTAAGGAGCGATTCTAATAATATTACTTGCCAATAGGGAGAAAATAATCTCGAATATTATTTATTATTTTATTGATTTATTTACATCGAATTGGTGAGTTATTTTAATTATTAACATAATAATTGATTTATTTAGTGGGGACAAAAAGGATAAATTCAGTGCGCGTTTTTTCCTTATTAAATTAAATTATTTATTTGATTAATTATAAAGTAACGTTCTCTCTCTCGTGGTAGTGGTGCCACGGGATCTATTATTAGATCCCGTAATATAATTATATATTTATCTAAGTTTCGTTAAGGTATTAATATTCGTTACACGGTTTAATAGTTATCCGGAACTATTATTTTATTAAACGGAACTTCCTCTGGGTGAGTCCACCGGGTAATCAGGACTAATAAATTAATATTTTTTTCTTTTCGATGATGTTGGCAATCCGGATATAATTTTATTTACATAATATTTTTTTTTGTTATTTAAATTAAAACCAGCATCACAGATTGCAGGAATTTTTCTAGCGCTGAAAAAAAAGAATCAATTTTTCTATTTTGGGAAACTTCCATAAACTTTATTGACAAGTTCTCGCAAAGGTTGTGCGTAATATTCCATTGAGAGATATAATTAAGTTTCCTGGTACGCTTCCAGTAAGATTCCGAATACCATGGCGTCAAGCTAAATTTGTAATATTGGTGATTACTTGCAACAAGATTGAAAGAAATAACCAATATTCTTTAAGCTATATGAAAACACACAATATCTGTTGAAACCTTGCTGCAATATTTCTCACAAACTTGTGCAAAGCTTAACTGAAAGTGTTTACGCAATTTAGCAGGGAAGATTGCAGGAATTTTTCTAGCGCTGGAAAAAAATGAGTCAAATTTTTACATTTTGGGAAACGTTCAGAAACTTTATTGACAAGTTCTCGCAAAGGTTGTGCGTAATATTCCATTGAAAGATTTAATTAAGTTTCCTTGTACGCTTCCAGTAAGATTCCGAATACCATGGCGTCAAGCTAAATTTGTAATATTGGTGATTACTTGCAACAAGATTGAAAGAATATCTGTTGAAACACAATATCTGTTGAAACCTTGCTGCAATATTTCTAACAAACTTGTTCAAAGCTTAACTGAAAGTGTTTACGCAATTTAGCAGGGAAGATTGCAGGAATTTTTCTAGCGCTGAAAAAAAAGAATCAATTTTTACATTTTGGGAAGCGTTCAGAAACTTTATTGACAAGTTCCCGCAAAGGTTGTGCGTAATATTCCATTAAGAGATATAATTATGTTTCCTGGTACGCTTCCAGTAAGATTCCGAATACCATGGCGTCAAGCTAAAATTGTAATATTGGTGATTACTTGCAACAAGATTGAAAGAAATAACCAATTTTCTATTGACTACATGGAATCACACAACATCTGTTGAAAGCTTGCTGCAATATATCTCACAAACTTGTGCAAAGCTTAACTGAAAGTGTTTACGCAATTTAGCAGGGAAGATTGCAGGAATTTTTCTAGCGCTGAAAAAAAAGTATCATTTTTTCTATTTTGGGAAATTTCCATAAACTTTATTGACAAGTTCTCGCAAAGGTTGTGCGTAATATTCCATTGAGAGATATAATTAAGTTTCCTGGTACGCTTCCAGTAAGATTCCGAATACCATGTCGTCAAGCTAAAATTGTAATATTGGTGATTACTTGCAACAAGATTGAAAGAAATAACCAATTTTCTATTAACTACATGGAATCACACAATATCTGTTGAAAGCTTGCTGCAATATATCGCACAAACTTGTGCAAAGCTTAACTGAAAGTGTTTACGCAATTTAGCAGGGAAGATTGCAGGAATTTTTCTAGCGCTGAAAAAAAAGAATCAATTTTTCTATTTTGGGAAACTTCCATAAAATTATTGACAAGTTCTCGCAAACGTTGTGCGTAATATTCCATAGAGAGATATAATTAAGTTTCCTTGTACGCTTCCAGTAAGATTCCGAATACCATGGCGTCAAGCTAAATTTGTAATATTGGTGATTACTTGCAACAAGATTGAAAGAATATCTGTTGAAACACAATATCTGTTGAAAGCTTGCTGCAATATTTCTCACAAACTTGTGCAAAGCTTAACTGAAAGTGTTTACGCAATTTAGCAGGGAAGATTGCAGGAATTTTTCTAGCGCTGAAAAAAAAGAATCAATTTTTCTATTTTGGGAAACTTCCATAAACTTTATTGACAAGTTCTCGCAAAGGTTGTGCGTAATATTCCATTGAAAGATTTAATTAAGTTTCCTTGTACGCTTCCAGTAAGATTCCGAATACCATGGCGTCAAGCTAAAATTGTAATATTGGTGATTACTTGCAACAAGATTGAAAGAAATAACCAATTTTCTATTAACTACATGGAATCACACAATATCTGTTGAAAGCTTGCTGCAATATTTCTCACAAACTTGTGCAAAGCTTAACTGAAAGTGTTACGCAATTTAGCAGGGAAGATTGCAGGAATTTTTCTAGCGCTGAAAAAAAAGAATCAATTTTTCTATTTTGGGAAACTTCCATAAAATTTATTGACAAGTTCTCGCAAACGTTGTGCGTAATATTCCATAGAGAGATATAATTAAGTTTCCTTGTACGCTTCCAGTAAGATTCCGAATACCATGGCGTCAAGCTAAATTTGTAATATTGGTGATTACTTGCAACAAGATTGAAAGAATATCTGTTGAAACACAATATCTGTTGAAAGCTTGCTGCAATATTTCTCACAAACTTGTTCAAAGCTTAACTGAAAGTGTTTACGCAATTTAGCAGGGAAGATTGCAGGAATTTTTCTAGCGCTGATAAAAAAGAATCATTTTTTCTATTTTGGGAAACTTCCATAAACTTAATTGACAAGTTCTCGCAAAGGTTGTGCGTAATATTCCATTGAGAGATATAATTATGTTTCCTGGTACGCTTCCAGTAAGATTCCGAATACCATGGCGTCAAGCTAAAATTGTAATATTGGTGATTACTTGCAACAAGATTGAAAGAAATAACCAATTTTCTATTAAGCTACTATGAATCACACAATATCTGTTGAAAGCCTTGCTGCAATATATCTCACAAACTTGTGCAAAGCTTAAGTGAAAGTGTTTACGCAATTTAGCAGGGAAGATTGCAGGAATTTTTCTAGCGCTGAAAAAAAGAATCAATTTTTACATTTTGGAAACGTTCAGAAACTTTATTGACAAGTTCTCGCAAAGGTTGTGCGTAATATTCCATTAGAGAGATATAATTAAGTTTCCTGGTACGCTTCCAGTAAGATTCCGAATACCATGGCATCAAGGCTAAAATTGTAATATTGGTGATTACTTGCAACAAGATTGAAAGAAATAACCAATTTTCTATTAAGCTACTATGAATCACACAATATCTGTTGAAAGCTTGCTGCAATATTTCTCACAAACTTGTACAAAGCTTAACTAAAGTGTTTACGCAATTTAGCAGGGAAGATTGCAGGAATTTTTCTAGCGCTGAAAAAAAAGAATCAATTTTTACTATTTTGGGAAACGTTCCAGAAACTTTATTGACAAGTTCTCGCAAACGTTGTGCGTAATATTCCATTGAAAGATTTAATTAAGTTTCCTTGTACGCTTCCAGTAAGATTCCGAATACCATGGCGTCAAGCTAAATTGTAATATTGGTGATTACTTGCAACAAGATTGAAAGAATAACCAATTTTCTATTAACTACATGGAATCACACAATATCTGTTGAAAGCTTGCTGCAATAATTCTCACAAACTTGTGCAAACTTAACTGAAATTGTTTAAGCAATTTAGCACGGAAGAGTTGCAGGAATTTGTCTAGCGCTGGAAAAAAAGAATCAATTTTTCTATTTAGGAAACTTCCATAAACTTTATTGACGAGTTCTCGCAAAGGTTGTACGTAATATTCCATAGAGAGATATAATTAAGTTTCCTTGTACGCTTCCAGTAAGATTCCGAATACCATGGCATCAAGGTAAAATTGTAATATTGGTGGTAACTTGCAACAAGATTGAAAGAAATAACCAATTTTCTTTAAGCTATATGAAATCACACAATATCTGTTGAAAGCATGCTGCAATATTTCTCACCAACTTGTACAAAGCTTAACTAAAAGTGTTTACGCAATTTAGCAGGGAAGATTGCAGGAATTATTCTAGCGCTGGAAAAAAAAGAATCAATTTTTACATTTTGGGAAACGTTCAGAAACTTTATTGACAAGTTCTCGACAAAGGTTGTGTCGTAATATTCCATTGTAAGATTAATTAAGTTTCCTGTACGCTTCCAGTAAGATTCCGAATACCATGGCGTCAAGCTAAATTGTAATATTGGTGATTACTTGCAACAAGATTGAAAGAAATAACCAATTTTCTATTAACTACATGGAATCACACAATATCTGTTGAAAGCTTGCTGCAATATTTCTCACAAACTTGTGCAAAGCTTAACTGAAATTATTAACGCAGTTTAGCAGGGAAGATTGCAGGAATTTGTCTAGCGCTGAAAAAAAGAATCAATTTTTCTATTTTGGGAAACTTCATAAACTTTATTGACGAGTTCTCGCAAAGGTTGTACGTAATATTCCATTAGAGAGATTATAATTAAGTTTCCTTGTACGCTTCCAGTAAGATTCCGAATACCATGGCGTCAAGCTAAAATTGTAATATTGGTGATTACTTGCAACAAGATTGAAAGAAATAACCAATTTTCTATTAAGCTATATGAAATCACACAATATCTGTTGAAAGCATTGCTGCAATATTTCTCACAACTTGTACAAAGCTTAACTAAAGTGTTTACGCAATTTAGCAGGGAAGATTGCAGGAATTTTTCTAGCGCTGAAAAAAAA
Source organism: Theocolax elegans (assembly GCA_026168455.1). Taxonomy (NCBI): domain Eukaryota; kingdom Metazoa; phylum Arthropoda; class Insecta; order Hymenoptera; family Cerocephalidae; genus Theocolax; species Theocolax elegans. Next base: position 47,390,225 of record CM047428.1, on the reverse strand, counting down.
GAATCAATTTTTACTATTTTGGGAAACGTTCAGAAACTTTATTGACAAGTTCTCGCAAAGGTTGTGCGTAATATTCCATTGAGAGATATAATTAAGTTTCCTTGTACGCTTCCAGTAAGATTCCGAATACCATGGCGTCAAGCTAAATTGTAATATTGGTGATTACTTGCAACAAGATTGAAAGAAATAACCAATTTTCTTTAAGCTATATGAAATCACACAATATCTGTTGAAAGCTTGCTGCAATATTTCTCACCAACTTGTGCAAAGCTTAACTAAAGTGTTTACGCAATTTAGCAGGGAAGATTGCAGGAATTTTTCTAGCGCTGGAAAAAAAAGAATCAATTTTTTACATTTTGGGAAACGTTCAGAAACTTTATTGACAAGTTCTCGCAAAGGTTGTGCGTAATATTCCATAGAGAGATATAATTAAGTTTCCTTGTACGCTTCCAGTAAGATTCCGAATACCATGGCAGTCAAGCTAAATTGTAATATTGGTGATTACTTGCAACAAGATTGAAAAATAACCAATTTTCTTTAAGCTATATGAAATCACACAATATCTGTTGAAAGCCTTGCTGCAATATTTCTCACAACTTGTTCAAAGCTTAACTGAAAGTGTTTACGCAATTTAGCAGGGAAGATTGCAGGAATTTTTCTAGCGCTGAAAAAAAGAATCAATTTTTACATTTTGGGAAACGTTCAGAAACTTTATTGACAAGTTCTCGCAAAGGTTGTGCGTAATATTCCATTAGAAGATATAATTAAGTTTCCTTGTACGCTTCCAGTAAGATTCCGAATACCATGGCGTCAAGCTAAAATTGTAATATTGGTGATTACTTGCAACAAGATTGAAAGAAATAACCAATTTTCTATTAGACTACATGGAATCACACAATATCTGTTGAAAGCTTGCTGCAATATTCTCACAAACTTGTGCAAAGCTTAACTGAAAGTGTTTACGCAATTTAGCAGGGAAGATTGCAGGAATTTTTCTAGCGCTGAAAAAAAAGAATCAATTTTTACTATTTTGGGAAACTTTCCATAAACTTTATTGACAAGTTCTCGCAAAGGTTGTGCGTAATATTCCATTGAGAGATATAATTAAGTTTCCTTGTACGCTTCCAGTAAGATTCCGAATACCATGGCGTCAAGCTAAAATTGTAATATTGGTGATTACTTGCAACAAGATTGAAAGAAATAACCAATTTTCTATTAACTACATGGAATCACACAATATCTGTTGAAAGCTTGCTGCAATATATCTCACAAACTTGTGCAAAGCTTAACTGAAAGTGTTTACGCAATTTAGCAGGGAAGATTGCAGGAATTTTTCTAGCGCTGAAAAAAAGAATCAATTTTTCTATTTTGGGAAACTTCCATAAACTTTATTGACAAGTTCTCGCAAACGTTGTGCGTAATATTCCATAGAGAGATATAATTAAGTTTCCTTGTACGCTTCCAGTAAGATTCCGAATACCATGGCGTCAAGCTAAATTTGTAATATTGGTGATTACTTGCAACAAGATTGAAAGAATAACCAATTTTCTTTAAGCTATATGAAAACACAATATCTGTTGAAAGCTTGCTGCAATATTTCTCACAAACTTGTTCAAAGCTTAACTGAAAGTGTTTACGCAATTTAGCAGGGAAGATTGCAGGAATTTTTCTAGCGCTGAATAAAAAAGAATCAATTTTTACTATTTTGGGAAACGTTCCATAAACTTAATTGACAAGTTCTCGCAAAGGTTGTGCGTAATATTCCATTGAGAGATATAATTATGTTTCCTGGTACGCTTCCAGTAAGATTCCGAATACCATGGCGTCAAGCTAAAATTGTAATATTGGTGATTACTTGCAACAAGATTGAAAGAAATAACCAATTTTCTATTGACTACATGGAATCACACAATATCTGTTGAAAGCTTGCTGCAATATATCTCACAAACTTGTGCAAAGCTTAAGTGAAAGTGTTTACGCAATTTAGCAGGGAAGATTGCAGGAATTTTTCTAGCGCTGAAAAAAAAGAATCAATTTTTACATTTTAGGAAACGTTCAGAAACTTTATTGACAAGTTCTCGCAAAGGTTGTGCGTAATATTCCATTAAGAGATATAATTATGTTTCCTGGTACGCTTCCAGTAAGATTCCGAATACCATGGCGTCAAGCTAAAATTGTAATATTGGTGATTACTTGCAACAAGATTGAAAGAAATAACCAATTTTCTATTGACTACATGGAATCACACAATATCTGTTGAAAGCTTGCTGCAATATATCTCACAAACTTGTGCAAAGCTTAACTGAAAGTGTTTACGCAATTTAGCAGGGAAGATTGCAGGAATTTTTCTAGCGCTGAAAAAAAAGAATCAATTTTTCTATTTTGGGAAACTTCCATAAACTTTATTGACAAGTTCTCGCAAACGTTGTGCGTAATATTCCATAGAAAGATATAATTAAGTTTCCTTGTACGCTTCCAGTAAGATTCCGAATACCATGGCGTCAAGCTAAATTTGTAATATTGGTGATTACTTGCAACAAGATTGAAAGAAATAACCAATTTTCTATTAAGCTACTATGAAATCACACAATATCTGTTGAAACCTTGCTGCAATATTTCTAACAAACTTGTGCAAAGCTTAACTGAAAGTGTTTACGCAATTTAGCAAGGAAGATTGCAGGAATTTTTCTAGCGCTGGAATAAAAAGAGTCAAATTTTTACATTTTGGGAAACGTTCAGAAACTTTATTGACAAGTTCTCGCAAAGGTTGTGCGTAATATTCCATTGAGAGATATAATTATGTTTCCTGGTACGCTTCCAGTAAGATTCCGAATACCATGGCGTCAAGCTAAATTTGTAATATTGGTGATTACTTGCAACAAGATTGAAAGAAATAACCAATTTTCTTTAAGCTATATGAAAACACACAATATCTGTTGAAACCTTGCTGCAATATTTCTAACAAACTTGTGCAAAGCTTAACTGAAAGTGTTTACGCAATTTAGCAGGGAAGATTGCAGTAATTTTTCTAGCGCTGAAAAAAAAGAATCATTTTTTCTATTTTGGGAAACTTCCATAAACTTTATTGACAAGTTCTCGCAAAGGTTGTGCGTAATATTCCATTGAGAGATATAATTAAGTTTCCTGGTACGCTTCCAGTAAGATTCCGAATACCATGGCGTCAAGCTAAAATTGTAATATTGGTGATTACTTGCAACAAGATTGAAAGAAATAACCAATTTTCTATTAACTACATGGAATCACACAATATCTGTTGAAAGCTTGCTGTAATATTTCTCACAAACTTGTGCAAAGCTTAAGTGAAAGTGTTGCAGGCTGCAGTATAGGTGGTTTATTGGTTGTGATTGTGATTTTCGCCATTTATTAGACTAAAGTGACCAGTTACATCTCACCAATCACCGGTGGCGTTAAGTGATCTCTTTTTAATCACGTTTTCCATATCAATTTTTGGATATGATGAGTAGTATATAAATTGATTGCTCGTAAAAAATTACAAAATATTGATATTTAACATTTTTTTGTTCGAGGCTTTATTTTTGCACAATATGCGAAAATCACTTGTGTTTGCACCCGAACCCTAAATTTATAAATTAATTGCGCATAAGCAAGCCAAAGCGTTTGCGTAAAAGTGACATCGCGCGAAATTAAAAAATTATATCTCATATATATACATGTATATACTGATAAATATTATAGTTACACTTTTATTTCATTTAAGTTAATTATTTTATTGAACTTGGGATTTTGGGCGCGAATCGAGCAGATCATGAGCAAGGATAGGGTTACATTGTTTATATATATAAATTATTTTTATAAAAGCTAAATGAAATTTGAGCGCAGCGTCCAAGTGATTTTTGCAATTTATTAAATAACTAGGTCAAGAGCAAAAAAATGATTAAAAACAATATTCTAGTTTATTCTCCATTGTATTATTTTGTGAATTTCTTACTATGGGTGCATACTATGGGTTCAGAAATGTTTTTTTATATTGAAGCAAATAATTAACTATAATAGGGCTGTACCCAAGTGTATAAAATTTTTTAATTTCGCGCGATGCCACTTTTGCGCATGCGCTCTGGCTTGCTTATGCGCGACAAACGAATGCAAAGAACGGTGAACAAAAATTCATAATTTTATTAATTTATATTAATTAATTTATAAATTTAGGCTTCTAGTGCATGACGAGCAGAACACGAGCAATCTAATAGGTCGGGCTAAATTATTTTAAAATCATTTTATTACGTTTAAAATAGGGGTGGAAAATTGGGTGCAGAACCCAAGTAATTTTTGCATATTGTGCAAAAACAAAGCCATGAACAAAAAATGTTAAATATCAATATTTTGTAATTTTTTATGAGCAATCGATTTATATACTACTCATATCAAAATATTGATTATGGGTGCAATATTCATAGACCTCTGCCGTTGTCTCATATTTTTCGTAACTAGTTTAATGTTCGAGATCGAGATTCGAGATTTTCGATTCGAGCGCTTACTCAATTTTATAATATGATGATCGACCAATGCGACCGCATGGTAGTAAATGGTGAGTATACTTGTATCTGAGGATTATAATTTAATCATTTAGAATTTCTAGATCTTTTCCTATATAAACATTTCTAGGTGAATTAATGTTTAGTTTTTAAATAATATTTTTTAATATTTTTTAATATTTTAAATGTTTTAAACAGTATAAACATTCTAACCTAAAATTTCCATTTAACGTCGATATTTTACATTTAATATATTTATCTTTTTATTATGCGTATTTAATAAGAGATTTTTAACTTTTTTATAGGTTTGATTTGGCTATGTGGATTATATTTACTCGTGCATACATGTATGGATTAGTGCAAACTAGGTTATAGGCAACAGTGTTAACACATGGTAATAGGATCTGCTTATCGCTGTTCATAAAATCTGATTAGAAAATTAAAGTTCTTTTTTATGGTAAATTACTTTTTGTAATATTATTTAATTATTAATTTGTAGAAAAATTATGTTGTTAACACCATATACTTATTTTTACAAATTATGTTTTAGGTTTTTTTATTGGACAATACAAATTGTAGTAATTTCGAAACAGATTTCATTAATAATACCTACTACGTTACCTCTATTCTTATAATCTAAGTTGAAGCTTATTGTTCAATGATTGTAACATTTAATTTTTGGAAAATTTTGGATAATTCATGAAAAAATAAATTCGAGATTAAACGTTTCTAATAGATACATTACATACTAAAGTTTTAGGTATGTATAAAAAGTTTATTGCCTTAGATGTTTGATATTTATTTAAATTTATCATTTTATGCATAATTACAAATTTCCTTTTTTGTTTCAGGTATTTTGGATAGTTTATCGTACATTTGATTTTTTACTCAGGATTTATTAAACTACACTTCAATTTTTGGAAAATTTTGGATAATTTATGAAAAAATAAATTGGAGATTAAACGTTTCTAATAGATATTTTACACTACTAAAGTTTTAGGTATGTATAAAAAGTTTATTGCCTTAGATGTTTGATATTTATTTAAATTTATCATTTTATGCATAATTACAAATTTCCTTTTTTGTTTCAGGTATTTTGGATAGTTTATCGTACATTTGATTTTTTACTCAGGATTTATTAAACTACACTTCAATTTTTGGAAAATTTTGGATAATTTATGAAAAAATAAATTGGAGATTAAACGTTTCTAATAGATATTTTACACTACTAAAGTTTTAGGTATGTATAAAAAGTTTATTGCCTTAGATGTTTGATATTTATTTAAATTTATCATTTTGTGCATAATTATAAATTTCCATTTTTGTTTCAGGTATTTTGGATAGTTTATCGTACATTTGATTTTTTACTCAGGATTTATTAAACTACACTTCAATTTTTGGAAAATTGTGGATAGTTTATGAAAAAATAAATTGGAGTTTCAACGTTACTAATAGAATTGTACGATCAAACGAACTTACCTGTAATGAAGTTCGATCGTAATTATACGTGATGTCTCGTCCGAATAGATCAATCGTAGTAGCGCCAGCTATACGGTTCTTTCCACAATATTTTTAATCTTGGTAAAACAGGCTTTTTCAGTGGGAACCCGCCGCCTACTCCCTCTGTGGTGAGCTCCCAATGTATCCCGACCCTGCTCAATGGTCTCATTTAGTTTAAAGCTACCTCTTTTTTTTTTTTTTTTTTTTTGAAATTATATCTAGATCAATCTAAGGGTTGTATTTCAATTATCAGGGGTTAGGGTAGGGATTGATCTATTCGGACGAGACATCGCGTATAATTACGATCGAACTTCATTACAGGTAAGTTCGTTTGATCGTACAATTATATATTAAATTAAGTAGATATTTAAAGCCCATTATAATTTCAATAAATTTTTATTCTATTTAATAACATGTTATTGAATTGTTTATGTTAATCTGAGAATAAAATCATATAAAACTAGAGAATTTTTGTCTTATATTATTGTTTCTTAAACCCAGCCCTGATGAGGTTCATTTGTGGTGAAATCTAGTAGCCACGGGTGAACCTCAGCAAGCCGGTCCCAAGCCCGGAAGTCACTGGAAACAGTGTAATTGGGGAGGGATAGAGGAGTAACATCTCTCTAAAAAACCGTGGCCTTTCTGGCCCGGAAGGGATTCCCACGTAAGGGCTCCTATCCAGGACACGGAATGACATACAACACATCATTTACACTCATGTATTACTGGTAGGGTCTCAGAGGTATGAATGGGAGGCCTATAAACGGCTCTTTCCAAGCGCTTGTAAGAGGCAGCTCTATAAACGGGCTCGCTGGTGAAAGAGGAGATCCCTATAAACGGGTATGCTCCGCGCGGGTTATAGATGGACACGCTGGGACTTTATCAGTGAGCATTACACCTATACCTATACACATTCACATGACACAAACAGACACTCACACACACACAAACACCTTCTCACACTGGGGCTCTCGGGGGGGTGTTCTTTCCTCGTAGTAAGACTGCTCAAGCGGACGGGTGGGGTACCCATGGAGGCACCCTAGGATAAACTAGGTTGAGACACTCCTAGGCCGCTGAATAGTACAGGGGCCCGGGCTGGCCTAACTAGCAAAGCCTGGCTGCCCTATCAGTCAGTGTATAATCGCGCCAGGGGTAGTAGTGCCGGATAGTGACCGGATGGGACCCTACTGCTTCGGGTGGGGGGCTTTCCTATAGTAGGACCGAAGTGGGTCGCTGCCTGTTTTGCGAGGGCTGTTCGGATGACGAGGGGGGACACTCGTAGGGAGCCACAGACATAAACACTTAACACAAATCAAAAACCCCCTTAAAAATCCATGATATGTCCTTCCCTGTAAAAGCAACGGGCTATTCGGATGCTAGCCCAAAAGTGTCAACAAACCCTGGAGAGATCCCAACTCTCAACACAACCAATTTGCCGGTGGTAACTTCGGTGTCACCGGTAGTTGGAGTAAAGGTAGGTGAGCAGGCGGCGCCCAGTGGGATGTCTGCTTACCAACCCACTGAATTTAAAAATCCTGATGGGCCATTGACGGTGTCCAATCCCGAACCGGGAGCTGGAATGCCAATGGATACCAATGAAGGAAGAAGCTGGACGAGTGGACGCTATGCGGAGAAAAACCGCAGGCGAAAGCTCAGAAAGCAAGAAATGCGGGCTCAAAGCGCGGAGAGACCTCCCTCAACGCCTCTTATGGGGAAAAGAAGGAAGGACACGCCGCCAGAGGACCCGCGGACACAAAAACGGCATAAAAACAAGCCGGCACAAGTAAGTAACACTCAGAGTGCTGAAAAGCCGAAATGTAGTGTGGGACTTACAACAGCACAGAGAACGAACCCTCTGTCGAGGGTCGTGACATCAGCAGAATATCCTGAGGTGCTTCTTACTACAGGACAGTTTGAAGACTTCAGGAATGCTCTGGAGGAGGAGACAGATGTCCTTCCTCCTGAGCAGCTGCCAAAGTTTGTTGCGTCCTTCTGCAGGGGGGGAGTGTTTGTGATAATAGCAGAGGATCAACGGTCCGCGGATTGGCTGAGTGGGATCGTGCCCGGACTAAAATCTTGGCGGGGTCCTGCTCTGACAGTCAGCGGAACGGAGGTGCTGCAGAGGCTGGTGAAGGCCAGCGCGTGGATACCGGGAGCACCGAAACCCACGGAGCTGGTTCTTCAGAGGCTGATGCGGTACAATCCGACGCTAAATACCGCAACATGGCGGGTCGTAAAATGCGACAAGGGGGCTACCGACGGTGCTGCAGCGAAGGACAACTTTCTTCTGGTGCAGATGCCGGAGTCCCAAGCTCTAGATTGCAGACCCTTCTACTCACTGGAGCGTGTCACTTTCAAAGTACACGCGCCGGCGGTAGCGGAGTCTGATAAAGAGGCAACAGTGCCGGGAAGATCGAAATAATGACCTTCAAGGCGCTGCAAATCTCACAAATTAACTTGCATCACTGCAAAGACTCTTCTGCACTATTGCGTAAGGGTTTGGCAGAGATGCACACAGGCCTGTCACTGGTCCAGGAACCATGGACGGTGAGAGGAACAATCAAGGGTTTAAGGGGAAAGGGGCTTGTTTGTTACAGGGACATGCAAGCTGAGACGCCCAGAACGTGTATCATCACTAAGGGAGTAAATGTAACCCCGCTGATGGATTTCTGTACAAGAGACCTGACAGCGGTGAGGACGGAATCGGAAGGCATTGGAAAAATAGTCATTGCCTCAGCGTACTTTCCATATGATGGAGAGGTAAATCCACCCACGGAAGTTAAAAGGTTAATTACCTTCTGTGAGAGTAAAAACTTACCGCTCCTAATAGGCTGTGACGCTAACTCACATCACATACTGTGGGGGAGCACAGACATCAATAGGAGAGGAGAGGAACTGGTAGAATATCTAGCCACAACCAAACTAGATATTCTAAACACTGGTACAACGCCAACATTCTGTAATAAACTTAGAGCAGAAGTATTGGACATCACGTTATGTACTAGAGAAATTACAAATAGGATCAAGAGGTGGAGGGTATCTGATGAACCGACACTATCTGATCATGCCAAAATTGTTTTCGAGTTAGTGGGACCTGGTACAAATCCTAGAACATGGACCAGGAAACCGAAGAAGACAAATTGGATAACCTACAAGGAAGAAATAAACAGCTCACTAGCAAATTTTCCAGAACATATAAGAAACTGGAAGGAGCTTGAAGAAGCTGCTGATAAACTAAATAAAGGAATTATCTCAGCTTTTGAGAACAACTGTAGACCCACATTGGTGGGTAAGCGAGATAAAACCTACTGGTGGAACGAGAACCTAGAGTGTCTCAAGAAACAAGTAAGGAGAACCTATAAGCTGGCCCAAAAAAAAGGTACAGCAGACGAGTGGAATCATTACGCAAGTAAAAGAGACAGCTAGCGAGCAGCAATTAGGAAGGCACAAGCAGAATCATGGGCCAACTTTTGCAGCGACATAGAAAAAGGCTCACAGGCAGCCCGGTTGGACAAGATCTTGTCAAAAAATCCGGAAGCTATATTGGGAGCACTTAAACTGCCAAATGGGAAATACACCATGACGGACGAAGAAACGTTGTACCGCCTGATCGAATCCTTCTACCCGGATTTCTCGAAAGAAGGGGAAGGGGCGATGGAAGTTCATGAGTCAAACGACTACGGAACGGGAAACCAACATGCGGTGATCCACACCGGATCATGCAGTGTGCTGGGGACCGAAATTGCCTCAGAGGACAAAGTCAGGTGGGCCATCGGATCTTTTGGGCCATATAAGTCACCAGGACTGGATGGTATTTACCCCGCACTATTACAAAGGGCGGGGGAGTGCATTATCCGTCCAATGACCAGACTTATTAGGGCAAGTCTGGAATTATGCCATATTCCAGAAAGTTGGAAGGGAACGAGAGTGACGTTCATTCCGAAAGCAGGTAAGGGGAGCTATACTTCTCCTAAAGACTTCCGACCTATAAGTCTTACATCGTTTATGCTGAAGACAATGGAAAGGCTCATAGATAGACATATTAAAGATAAACCTTTAAAAGAACGACCACTTCATAGGGATCAGTATGCGTACAGAGCAGGACACTCTACTGAGACTGCTCTGTGCAAAATAGTGAACCTGATTGAAGAACAAATTGAAAACGGAGGCTTCGCTCTAGTGGTCTTTTTAGACATAGAAGGAGCTTTCAACCATACCTCCAAAAGAGTAATCAAGGAGGCAATGAGGAGACATGGAATAGCTCAGCCAGTTACTGACTGGGTCGAACTCATGTTATCAAACAGAAAGCTGGTAATGACCAAGGGTAACACCAAGGTAACTGGCTGGGTGAACACGGGATGCCCACAGGGAGGGGGTTATTTCCCCATCCCTCTGGAATCTTGTAATGAACACACTATTATGCCTACTAACCAACACGGGATGTGAGGTTGTAGGATATGCAGATGATCTAGCAATAATAGTTAGAGGATCATTTTTAGAAACACTATTTGACATCATGCAAAATGCCTTGAATAAGGTATATAAGTGGTGTCAAGGAGGTGGACTATCGGTTAACCCGGAAAAAATGGAAGTTATGGTGTTTACACGTAAATATAAGTGGAAAACAAGCATAAAACACCTCGAATATGGAGGAAAACGGCTAGAAATAAAAGAAAAAGCTAAATATCTAGGTGTCATTCTTGACAGTAAGTTAAACTGGAAAGAGCACCTTGAGAATCAGTATAATAAAGTTATAAGAGTACTATGGCAAACACGTAGAGCTCTGCACTTGAACTGGGGTCTTAAACCAGAAACCATGATGTGGATTTACACAGCAATTCTGAAACCAAAACTCACGTATTCGGCAGTGATTTGGTGGAAGCAAGCAGGTTTGAAAACTGCGAACCAAATGCTGGAAAGGGTACGAGGATTGGTCCTGCGTTGCATCACCAATTCTCTAAGAACCACGCCAGTACAAGCTATGGGGGTCATAACGAATATTGAGCCCTTTCAGCTCACTCTTAAGTCAGAAGCCATAAAAGGATACTTAAGAGTTAGAAATCTCTTAGATCGACGGGCGGACAGGGGACTCCTAAGTACGCTCCCGCGAAATCTAAGAGAGAACTTATACGAGGGAACTGATAGATGCAGCACTGAGTTCCTATTCGATAAGAGATACAGAGTCAGTCTGCCTAGCAAAGATGACTGGAGTCAAGGACGTGTTAGGGTGCCAGAGGGCAAAGAACTCTGGTATACTGATGGGTCCAAGAATATCCGGGGAGTCGGAGCAGGGGTATACTGCAGAAAAAATGGGAAGGGTAGGATATATTCCTTAAAGGAATACAATACCATTTCCCAAGCGGAAACATTTGCAATCCTGCAATGTGCTAAAGCGGCACAGGAGAATTGCAAAGACGAAGAGATATACATTTACTCGGACAGCAGAACTGTGTTACAGAGTCTGAATGGTCACACCACTAAGTCCAGACTAATTTGGGAATGTCATAAGACACTAAATAGACTGGCAGAGTTGAATAAGCGGCTAACGCTAACATGGATACCAAGTCATGTAGGTATACGTGGTAACGAGATAGCCGATGACCTAGCAAAGATAGGTACAAATGGAAAACATGCGGAACCAAGCATGATGGTGAAGATGCCACATAGCCACCTTATAGAATTACTAAAGGAATGGCTGGTGAAGGAACACCAAAGTGCTTGGGTAAAAACTGCAGGATGCAGACAAGCTAAAGCCTCACTCGGAAACGCAATAAGCGGACACTGGGAAGAAGGGCTTAGGAAACTTAGCAGAAAGACAGCTCGCAAGCTAATGGACATACTTACTGGACATGGAGATTTGCGATATCATAGGTATAAAATGGGACTGGAAACAGATCCATTATGCCGAATGTGCAAGGAGGCAAACGAAACACCTCTACACATCTTATGTGAATGCCCCAGAATCATGACAAGAAGATGGCGCCTCACAGGTGAATTTCTAATTGATTCAGGAGATATACCCAGTTGGGATGTCCAGAGAATACTTGCTGTTTGGCAGGGTCTCTGGGCGGTGCCCGATTGAAAAAAACCAAGGACCCATAAGAAGGCTCACCCAAGTGTGGCAATATTGCTATACACTTCGGGGGGCTAAAGATGGGAAATGGAAAACAGGGCGCAAAGGGAATACCCAAGTGCCTGGCATAACCTAGTCAAATAGGAGGGTGCCAACTGAGTAACTTAATAATAATAATTGTTTCTTAACATTAAAGACTGTTTCTACGAAGTTATCTATCTCGCCAATAGGACGGTTGTATAATTTTGCGAATGTTGTTGAGTCTGCTGACCAACCAGCCGTACTTTTAATCATGTCTAAACTTACTCCTCCTCTCTGTGCCGCTGACGTTGCAGCGTGTCTCGTGCTGTGTGGTGTAAAAGTTGAGGTATCTATTTCGCTTTTCGATAATGCTTTTCTTATCCATCTCCCTATCGTATCTCTTGTTGCAGGCGAATTAGGTTTTTTAACTGTACGAATTAGCATGTCTGGTTCATATAATCTGATGTCTTTTGTCCTTTCTATATAATGATCTAGAGCAGAAGCGACGCAGATCCCTGGTTTTTCTTTAAAATATGGTAACCTTAGTGTGGGCTGCAATTTATTAGCGCCTGATGTTTTTAGTCTATCAGTTATCTTTATCAGGTACATATCTTCAGTTTTTGACATATTACTTATTTTAATAGCTGCCAAGGTTTGTTGGCGTTGACCTGACGCCAATGCTAGTAGTGTTACCAATTTTGTCGATAAATCTTCAAGTGACAGTGAGTCATTAGGGTATAAAGATTCCAGGTGGTTTAATACCTCCTGCGGGTCCCATATAACTGTAAATTTCGGTTTTTGGGGTTTTTGGAAGTACGCACCTTTGCAAAATCTTTTGACTAATGGATCATCTCCGACCTTCTTTGTTGTTATTAATGATATTGCTGACCTATAATTATTTAGCGTTCCATAAGTCTTTATCTCCGCCCAGCATATGCTCAGAAACTCTAGAACCCTTGTTGTTGGTGGGTCTACTAACGAAACCTTCTGTTTTGTACAAAAATTCCACCAAAGTCTTAGAGTTTTTTCATATTGGCGTAACGTCGCCTCCGACAACGATGCTAGAGTAATCTGAATCGCAGATTCTGGAACTCCTTTGATTATAAATGCTTTGCTGATAACTTATGATAAAAGGGATCTCCACAGTTTGTGTTCCTTGCTGAAAGGAGAATGAAGCAAGTTAATGTTGGGTTCTAGAATTATTGGGCGAGATATTAATAGTTTCTTAAATATAGGATAGAAGGGTTGTCCCGGCCAGTTAGGTATGACCACCACCCCTTCCGCTCTATCGGAAATAATTTTATGTATGGTTCTTAAAACTAATGTGAAGGGGGGGGAAAGCATAGAAATATTCCTCGCTCCACGAAGCTGTAAATGCATCTACTAGTTCTGCTTCTGGATCCGGGAACCATGAGAAAAAAACGGCTACATTTCCTATTAATATTAGTTGCAAATAAATCAACATCAAAAATACCAAATGTATTGGAAATCTTTTGAAACGCTTCGTGAGACAAGGCCCATTCCGTTTCTTCTGATTTTACACGTGATTCGTAGTCCGCTTCATAATTATCCGCTGACCTAATATAAGACGCGTAAATGTATATGTCTCTTTGTTCGCACCATTGCCAGATTTCTTTCGCCAATCCAGCTAGTTTGGGAAATTGCATCCCTCCCTTCTTATTAATGTAGCTGATGGCCGTGGTGTTATCTATTCTGAGCAATATTTCAGATGACACTTTGTTTGAGACAAAGCATTTTAGACCATAGAAACTAGCTTTTAATTCAAGATAATTAATATGCTCGGTTTTTTCCTCATTGGACCACCAGCCATGAGCAGCTCTTCCATTGCATACTGCTCTCCAGCCGCTTAATGAAGCATCTGAAAAAATCTTAATATTAAACACATTGCTCCTAATTGGGTTAGGCTCGTTTTTGTGTAGGAAACTTTGCCACCATTGTATGTATACTAAGACTTCTCTTGGGAGTTCCGTTCTGGCTTCATAGTTCCCTCCATTTGCTAATAACGCTAAATATTTATGTCTTTTGAGTTGTTTAACGTAGACCGTACCATATCTCACTGCCGGGGTTGCTGCAACTAAGCTACCTATGAATTTTGCCAGTTTTCTTATTTTACATTCTCTATGTTCTAACAACTCATTTGCTGCTTGACTTAACCTTACTTTCTTATCCTCTGGAAGAGATATTGAATATTTTCCAGAATCAATTAAAAAACCTAGGAATTTTAATTTTTTACAAGGGTTCTTAATAGCCTTTTCATGCTTAATTATAAACCCCAATCTCTCCAGTATCGACAGCGTCTCAAGTACATTTTTTCCACATTCCTTTGGTGAGTCACCTAGAAGCAAAAAATCGTCTATATAATTTACTGACGTTAGACCTCTTGAGCGTAACGTGGTTGTTATAGGTTTCATTAGTTTAGTAAAGGCATATGGGGCTGTGCATAAACCAAACGGTAATACATTGAATTCGTATGTATTACCTAAGAATTGAAAACTTAAATATTTTTAAATTCTCTATCCATAGGGATTACCGTGTAGGCCTCGGCAATATCTATTGATGCTAAATAGCAGTTTGGGGTAATTAGTCTGATTACCGTTTTCCAATCTTCCATTTTGAAATGTGGTGGATTTATAAATTTATTTAATTCTCTTAGGTTTAGTATAAACCTGTTTTCCTTATTCGGTTTTACGACTAGAAAGAAAGGAGATAAGAACTGATCCTCCCGAGGCTCCACCTGTGAAACAAATCCTTTTAGTATTTGTTTTTGTATTATTTGTCTGTATGTTACGATCGTTTGATTTGAGTAACGAGGTTCTTTAATAGAATTGCGACCGTAAGGTTCGCTCGTAAATGGTATTTGATAACCTCTAACCATTTGTAGAACCTGCGAATCTTGGGTTAGTTTTTCCCATTCATGAATAAATAGTTTTAAACGACCCCCCGTTTTTACCTCTATTTGTGACGCCGTTGTTGACGGGTGTCCCTGTTTCGACTCTCTTTCTTTGGGGCTCCGGTCCGCTGAGTCGATTTCGTGAAGTTCCTTCGGGCCTGAGGTCTCCAGTTTAAATTCCTGTTATAATGCTCGCTAGTGTTAGAATGAGCCTGCCGTTGAGCAAACGAATATGGTGGTTTTTCATGGTCGTTTTTTAACATTTCTTTTCCCGTCTTTTCCGACGTTTTTACAGTTTTTATTTTTTCTCCGAAATCAATTCCTAACAGCTGACCATCCGAAACACTCTCTTCTATTAGCGCTTTCGCTGCTCTCGAAAGATCTCCGCTTTGCGACACATAATATTTCCTAGTTTTAGACATGTTATGGAATAAGTCTGAGGCTAATCGACCCGCTGAGCCTAGGATATTCAAAAGTTCGTTAGCTGATATTGTCGCTTGCGTGTCGCCCTCTTTGAACGGTATTAGTTTTGTTACCGCCAAACCCGTGAGGTTAATAACGGTCGCCAATTGATCTTGCGCGATTTTTTGAAAATTATCCCTTCTAATGGCTGAATTTCCCATTATCGCTTTCATTTCTTGATTTAAGGTTGGAGCTTTGAGAAAAGGGCAATTTTCAGGCCTAGGATGGTTTTTTGTTATCGTCTCTCTTTTGTCTTTGATAGACCTTCCTGGCAAATTTTTAACCATTTTTGAGCTACAAAGTCATGTAATGGCGGGCCTGATGCTGCCAAGTCAGGTTCCTCCCCCAATAAGAGCATAAGCTCAGGGTTAACTGCCTTCTTATGTTCCTCCTCTCCCTTTTCGTCATTTGTCACCTCGTTCTTTTCTTGCGGGGGCTGTTTATTGTTTGATAACTTGGGAGGTGGGAAGGGGGAGTGATTCGAATCCGATCGCTTGGCGGACGAACCTCTAGGGGTTCGCTCTTGCCGATGCCTGTCGCCTCGGTCTCTGTTATAGCTGCGTTGATACGCCGGAGACCTCGATCTCGATGATGAATATCTACTGGTCGATCTGCTGCGTCGGTCTCTTCTCTTCCGTTGGCGATGCCGAGAGCTGCGCTCCGACCGGGACTCCGATCCGGTCCTCTCTCTCGAGTCACGCAGAAGTCGGAACTCCTCCTGCAAGAGCCTCCGCACCGTGTCCTCCAGGGATTCCGGTTGTTGCACCTCACTTTCCATGTTTTAGAATAAAAGAAAAAACAATTTTATAAATTAAGGACGCATATACGACGATGTGGGCAGAACCGCACAACAAAACGTAATGAGACCATTGAGCAGGGTCGGGATACATTGGGAGCTCACCACACAGGGAGTGGGCGGCGGGTTCCCACTGAAAAAGCCTGTTTTACCATAATAAGATTAAAAATATTGTGGAAAGAACCGTATAGCTGGCGCTACTACGATTGATCTAGAGGACGAGACATCTAAGTATAATTTTAACACTACTAACGTTTTAGGTATGTAAAAAAAAGTTTATTGCCAGGCACGTATCAAAATTATAAATTAAAAAATTTACTAACAAACTAAAACTAGATTCAAGTAAATTTCTTAAATTCAAACTTTCTTGTGGAACTGTCGAGGCTTCTTTTTAAGTTCTGTTTGTATTATTCATTTAGATATATAGGGATATCCAATAATATTCTGTAAAAGTATATTTTATAGTCATATCATCTGATAAGAAGTTATTGTATATATACCTTTATTGGTAAGTAAATAAATAATGGATAATTGATAATTTTCTCGTCCCTTTTAACATATTTATTTATTTACTTTCTATTCAAAACTGTTAACTCACATATCATTATACCTTTCTTAATGCATATATATATATATATATTTATGAAATTAAATATGAAATATTCATTTATTTTGTTCATTTCAATGAAACAGTAAACAATACTTTTAAATACAGCATAAAAATGTAAAATATATCTTTTTTTTGTGAATTAAAAAGATTGAACGAGAAGTAAAAAAATAAATATATTCAGGTAATTAATACTCACAGCGAAAAAAAATTCAACGGAAAAAAGTTTGTATAAAAGATATAAAAATACAGAACGGTTTAGTGATGATGAAATCGTTATAATTATTCATCATTTATTTTTAATTACCAACAAAGTTATATTCAACTATTAGATAAATAATTCAGTATTAAAAAAATAATTTAAATAATGTAAGTGTATTAAAAAACTATTGAAATAGTATATCTACTGCTAACGCTCTTTTATGTAATTCATCGTTATTAGCATCGATTAAATGAAATTTAATTTAATTAATTATCTTAACTCATACTTCATAAATGTTGTACATAAATAGTTAGACAATTAGTGTAGGTATAATAAGTTCATTTTGTAATGCCACACATTAGTAAGCTGTTAAGGGAGTTTTATCGGTACTCAAATAATCAAAGCAGTGAGTGGTTGCATTTGACTAGAGTCAATGTCACTCTTTCTCTCTCGCACTCATCGAATATTATCACCTCTCTCCTACCGTTTTAGGTTATGTGGTCTGCTAAAGTACAAAAACTATTTTTTTTTATTTACAATTACTGATCGAATATTTTTAACATTGGAAAATGTTCTCTTGTTATTCTTGTAACATTGAAAAAAGTTTTAATGAAATCTGAATGTTAATATTTTTTATATGTTGAAAATGGATTGGTTTCCCATAAAACTGCGTGTTAAAATTAGCTATATGTTTTAATTATTTTCTCGGCTTTGAGGCACTGTACATACGCTTATGAAAATTTAAGTGAAGCATTTTTATATCAAACAATTTATTCATTACAATCTCTATATAAACTCTTTGATCGATAGAACTTCCTTAAGGAGTGCACAATATAAAATTCTTAATTAGTAAATAGTTGATTGTTGAGGTTCAATAATAAATAAAACCAATTTATTTATGTAAGTACACAACGTTTCTTCTGCTGGGTTTGCAGACCTCTTCAGGTGCTTAATATTGAATATAATGTTACAGCTCAAGTGAGCTTCATCGAATCCATTGATTTTTATAAAATGAAAACTAAGTTTTATTATGCTTTATTATAACAATACATTCGTTTAATTGTTATTATGTACTTGCAGAATAATTTTAAATTGCTATGTAAATTGTCTAGCATAATCCTGATTTGAGAGAATCTCGTTTCAGTTTTTTAAGAGGGCTTTCAAATTTTTTTTATTTAGAATTTTTATATTTCTTTCATTCTTGTTTTAATTATTACAATTAACCTATTTTATTGTTAAAAATGAACTGATCAATAAGTGTGTGAATAGATGGCTTTACTAGGAATGTCATACCTTTGAGAAATAGTATGTTATGTTTTTTAATACAAAAATATGAAAAATAAAATCAGAGTTATAAAACCTAAAGCTTTACTTTACTAAAGTTATGGGTTACTAGAAAAAACTTTAAAAGAAAAGATTTTAGTTAGAGGTGATAGAAAAATTTTAGTATTCAAATGCAGTCTTGTCACAAGTTTTTAACAAGTTAAATGAACCTTTAAGATAGTTACCGAAAGTAGCCTTTCTCAAATGTTTCCTGCAAGCTTCTTGAAAAATTACGTGAAAAATAATATAAATTTATGAAAATGATTTAAAGAAGTTAAACGCAGGAAGCTTGCCAAAAACCTAAAAACCTATTGCAGAAACATTATTTCATTTCAAAGTTTTCGGAAGCACGTAATGAACCTTGCAACAACCTTTCGAGCAATGTTTTAACAATTTTGCGGTGGAAGATTTCTGCAAGATTCCCCTAACTTCGCAATAATTCTAGGATCCCAGGCGGAAATAAGAAAAAATATAAAAAATTATTAACTTTTAATAATAATATATAATGTCTAGATTTGAGACAATTGATAACGTTTAGAAACTATTATTAATTTGTATTACTTTTTATAACTTTTTAGTACTTTTTTCTTGAATCATGAGTATTTCAGCCTGATAACAAAAATTAATTAATTAATAACTATTATTAATTTTTTTGAATCATTATTGTATTTTTATAATAAATTGAAGATTTTAATTTTTTTTATAATTTTTTTTATTACTTTTTTCTTTTTTGTGAAATTGTCACTTTTTTACCCTAATTTATAATAATTTACTATTAATTTAGTTTACTTTTACACACATAAACTTATACATTTTTTTACAATGCTGTTATAAATTTATTTATGTATTTATTTATTTATTTATTTATTTATCCAGAGTTACATAGATTCCACATATATCATGCATAAAATACATAAAATATACAAAATCTTGCACACAACATTCGCAATTACAGTGTCGTAATTATCTTACAACAATAACCCACTACAACTCCTCGAATCCTACAGACAGAAATATAATTCCATGTTCGTAGGTCCGGATTACAATCTTAAACCTAAAAAACAATGTTGGTTAGCTTCGCTGTGATATCACAGCAATAGCTTCTAACCATACTATCATTCATCCTTTTCCATTCATTCATAATTGGTTTCTTGACGCTACCATTCCACATCGGACTTCCAGACATGTATCGCATCATTACAAAACCCATTCATTCACACTTACATTGATTATAGAGGTCTATCTGACTCCCATAACCAAACTTTTAACATTTATATATATATTATTTAAGTATTAATAATTATATAATCTATCTATTAACAATGATAACAGCCTTATTAAAAAGTGTTTCTATTGGCTTATATCTTTCAATTGTAGAATCAATTTTTTTTTCTATACTAGGTGTTTCTTTTTTAAATTCTATAATTTTTGTGTCTGTTTGGTTGTCTCTGTTTCTTGTAAATATATATATATATATATAATTTCTTTGGTTAGTTTATCTATTTTACTTCGATTTTTGAGTATAGCGTGATCATTTTGGAGTAGTTAAAATTCGATATACGGCGATGTTGCATATTATTTTACAGTTACATTATGTTTGTATAAACTTGGGCGAACTTGTGCAATGAGACTATCCCAAACTTGACAACTCACGCATTCCAAGTTTGGGAGAAGTTTGCAAATGTTATGCCAAACTTCCTACAAAGTTCTTATAAATTATTTTATTATTGGCCGAAATATGGGACAAATGTGTCCAAAGTATGGCGCAAATGTAGGATTAGTTTTGCTACACTTTATTTTTAGGTTATGTTTATTTATTTATTTGAAAAAAAAAGAAATTAAAAATAATTTAATATTACCCGATTTACACCTGAAAGAAAATTCATACATCTTTTTCCAAAAGATTCCAAGGTCCTCGGTGAATTTCATCCTCTTCATCAAAGTCGTCGCAGCACGTCATTTCAAGTCGATGTTGAGGGTTAGACTGATACATCGGTGTCAAGAAAAATTTCTTAGTGACCAGTAAACAAGAAGTCATTTGATTGCTGGTTACTAAGAAACGTTTGTGAAATTTGCTTGACGACCAGCAAACAAATGACTTCTTGTTTACTGGTCACTAAGAAATTTTTCTTGACACCGATGTATCAGTCTAACCCTCAACGTCGACTTGAAATGACGTGCTGCGACGACTTTGATGAAGAGGATGAAATTCACCGAGGACCTTGGAATCTTTTGGAAAAAGATGTATGAATTTTCTTTCAGGTGTAAATCGGGTAATATTAAATTATTTTTAATTTCTTTTTTTTTCAAATAAATAAATAAACATAACCTAAAAATAAAGTGTAGCAAAACTAATCCTACATTTGCGCCATACTTTGGACACATTTGTCCCATATTTCGGCCAATAATAAAATAATTTATAAGAACTTTGTAGGAAGTTTGGCATAACATTTGCAAACTTCTCCCAAACTTGGAATGCGTGAGTTGTCAAATTTGGGATAGTCTCATTGCACAAGTTCGCCCAAGTTTATACAAACATAAACTTGGGCGAAGTTTGGCCCAAACTTTCTGATTTTTACGCGGGATGTTTTCGTGTTGTTCTAAGTCATTTATGGAAAATATACCTATTTTCAAGAGATCTTTTATTCTTGTTTGTGTTTTCGACATTTCTGATATTTTTTCTTGCGAAAAAGTGGTCAGTAGCCATAATTTGAGTTGTTTGCACTCTATATTCGAATCTATATTAGAACTAGCCATTTTTTGCTATCCAAACCTTTATTATTATTATATTTCTTTTTTTATTCATATCAAGTGTCTTTAATTCATTTGGTAAATAATTAAAAACACTAATTGCAATTATATAATTGTTTTTTGTACTGACATTTGAATTAGAAAAAAATATTAACTATTAACAACAATTTTTATAAAAATTAATAATAATTAATAACTATTTTTACTCGTCTCAAATCTAGACTTTAATATTTTTATTAATTTTTTTAATTTTCTTAAACAGTTATTAATTTTTATTATTTTCTTCTAAAATTGTTTCAATTTCCGCTTGGGTTACCTTTGTGCTAGGTTGTAGCAACCAAACCTGTAATGTATAGTAGAACTTTTCTGGCAAGCTTGCAGTGATATTCCATGAAACCCTTACAAAATAAGTATGCATTTTTGTGCACACATTTTGGCACAAAAATGTGCATACATTTCTACATTGATTCTTGTATAAACATATGTACATTTCTGTGCATAAGATTGCCCACATTTATATTTGTTGACACTTGTGCACGAAATTCACATGCATAAATTTGTGCATAAGCATCTGTTTATTATGTTATGTTATAGATAGATTTTCACAAAAAGTAATAAGTTTTTCAATTTTATATCCATAAAAAAGGATTAAGCAAATTTTAATTTTCATAACTTAGTTGCCGACTCGTGATTAACAATCTCGAAAACCTTAATATCTAATAAAGTTACTATAATGTCTTTATCATTATGTAGAGTTAAAAAATTATTTATTTATATAAATAGTTATATACTATTTATACGATAATATTTACTACAAAATTTATTTCTTATCAATTTTTATTAAATAATTAATTCTCTTATGTCAAATAAATTAAAAGATAACAATTATTGTTTTTACTCTATGGGAGTGAAAAAAAGTAATACTGTCAAGATGGATCTATAGCTTAGAGGTAATGTGATCGCCTCTGGTGCAAAAGACCTTGAGTTCGAATCTCGGTGTAGAATCAAAAAATTATTTTTATTTCTGCAACTTTTTCTTCTAATCGTTGTAAATAATAACGATATATTATTCAATATTTATTGATATTTATAATTTGTTAAAAAAGATTATGCATAAATTTATGCATGTGAATTTCGTGCATAAATGTCTGCATAAAATTGAATCAATGCATAAATGTATGCACATTTTTATGCACACTTTTTCTGTAATAACCTTGCATGCATGAAAATTGGAAGCTGTTAGAGATGATTATAGGAAAAATTACCATAATATTTCTTACGGCGTCCGAGTAAGATTCATATCGGATCACCTGTGTTACCTACACATTTTTTCCTGATAGTTATTTTTAGCTTCTTTAATTATTCGGTTAGGCATGTTATTATAACAAATATAATTATACATATTTATTTACATATACGATTGTCTATACACATTTATTAATGGAAATACTCGTATCCAAAAATTATTTTCCTTATACTTATTTTTATCTTCTGTAATTATTCGGTTGAGTATCTTATTACAATTTTTATAATTACATTTAAATTGCAAATTTTCTGGAGTACTTTTTTAAACTGAATACAATTTTTTTAGTTTCATGATTCATTAATGATTTAAGTGCATGTTTCCTACCTGAATTCAAGGTTTTCATCAGTAAAATTAACAAATTTACAAAACTTCTCATTAAATCCATTGTTTTGTCACCTAATTTTAAAAGCTGTAATTTCTGTTGTAATTATTAAAATTATTTAAGACTATCGTTAATTATTTGAACTCATTCAGAATATTCATTTTAACTCACAAGTACAATAGTCTCATATTTCACTCCTTTCATTATTGAAGTCACTTTTGTAGTATACGTTATAACAATATGTAAATCACCGTATAATTAACCTATTCTGGATGACATGTATAAGGTATTACTGGAGGGATTGCCTGCGGAGATAGACAAGTATTATTATTAAAAAAAATAGAATATTCTAGTTGTCAATATTATGGCGGGAGTTTTTATCACTCCATCTTAAAATATTATTTTTGTAGAGAAATGTCGAGCAAAAAAAAACGTTGTTTATCCAGAAGACAAATAAGAAGGCAAGCAAGACAGGAAACTGCATTAGAATTGCAAAAATGTATCGATGAAGCTACTAGTTCAAGAAACATAACTGATAGCGTATCTGTAAAAACACAGTCTGATAATATTGAAATAAATGTAGGTGGTTCGTCCCAGGAAATAAAAATGGTAACTGATCTTGTTATAGATACTGATAGTTTTTTAAGTGATTTTGATACAAGTACTGCAACAACAAGCGAACCAATTAATCCTGATATTAATTTTGATAACAACGCAACAATTATGAAGGAAGTTTATCAGGATGAACAAGATGATGTAGTTGATGATGAAAATTATGACAGCGATACTAGTACAGAGCCATATCGTTTTAGTGACAGTGACGCTGATTCAATTCCTGATTTTGAAGAAAATGATTCAGATATTGATTTAGATTTTGATTTATTTAGTAAAGATGACATTCGTGACGCAAATTTTAAGAATGAATTGGTACAATGGGCTTTAGAATTTGACATTAAACATGGTGCTTTAAGAGCGCTATTGTCTATGTTAAATAAATATAGCAATACGCGTTTTCCGAAAGATCCACGTACGTTGTTAAGAACTCCTAAGTGTAGTAACGTTGTTGATATGGATTCAGGCCATTATTGCCACATGGGACTAGAAAATTTAGTTCAGAAAATTATTAAATGCCGCATTACTCAAGGGGAAGAATTTTGTAATATTAACCTAATGATTAATATTGATGGAGCTCCGCTTACTGGAAAATCATCTGAGAAAGGATTATGGACAATATTGTGTAAGGATTACGAGAGCGAAACCGTATATGTAGTTGGAATTTATCATGGTATTAAAAAACCTGAAAATTGCAATATATTTTTAAAACAGTTTGCAGATGAAGCTAAAGTCCTACTGGGTGCGCCATATGTTTTCAACGAGAAACAATACAATATAAAAATATACGGCTTAATTTTCGACTCTCCGGCGAAGTCATTCATACTGTGCACAAAATATCACAGCGGTTATCACAGCTGCAGTAAATGTTTAATAGAAGGAGAATTCTACGATTCTGTATGCTTACCAGCAGCTGATACAGATATAAACTTGGGCGAAGTTTGGCCCAAACTTTCTGATTTTTACGCGGGATGTTTTCGTGTTGTTCTAACTCATTTATGGAAAATATACCTATTTTCAAGAGATCTTTTATTCTTGTTTGTGTTTTCGACATTTCTGATATTTTTTCTTGCGAAAAAGTGGTCAGTAGCCATAATTTGAGTTGTTTGCACTCTATATTCGAATCTATATTAGAACTAGCCATTTTTTGCTATCCAAACCTTTATTATTATTATATTTCTTTTTTTATTCATATCAAGTGTCTTTAATTCATTTGGTAAAGAATTAAAAACACTAATTGCAATTATATAATTGTTTTTTGTACTGACATTTGAATTAGAAAAAAATATTAACTATTAACAACAATTTTTATAAAAATTAATAAAAATTAATAAAAATTAATAACTATTTTTACTCGTCTCAAATCTAGACATTAATAATTTTTATTAATTTTTTTTAATTTTCTTAAACAGTTGTTATTAATTTTTATTATTTTCTTCTAAAATTGTTTCAATTTTCGCTTGGGTTACCTTCGTGCTAGGTTGTAGCAACCAAACCTGTAATGTATAGTAGAACTTTTCTGGCAAGCTTGCAGTGATATTCCATGAAACACTTACAAAATAAGTATGCATAATGTGCATACATTTCTACATTGATTCTTGTATAATCATATGTACATTTCTGTGCATAAGATTGCCCACATTTATATTTGTTGACACTTGTGCACGAAATTCACATGCATAAATTTGTGCATAAGCATCTGTTTATTATGTTATGTTATAGATTGATTTTCACAAAAATTAATAAGTTTTTCAATTTTATATCCATAAAAAAGGATTAAGCAAATTTTAATTTTCATAACTTAGTTGCCGACTCGTGATTAACGATCTTGAAAACCTTTATATCTAATAAAGTTACTATAATGTCTTTATCATTATGTAGAGTTAAAAAATTATTTATTTATATAAATAGTTATATACTATTTATACGATAATATTTACTACAAAATTTATTTCTTATCAATTTTTATTAAATAATTAATTCTCTTATGTCAAATAAATTAAAAGATAACAATTATTGTTTTTACTCTATGGGAGTGAAAAAAAGTAATACTGTCAAGATGGATCTATAGCTTAGAGGTAATGTGGTCGCCTCTGGTGCAAAAGACCGTGAGTTCGAATCTCGGTGTAGAATCAAAAAATTATTTTTATTTCTGCAACTTTTTCTTCTAATCGTTGTAAATAATAACGATATATTATTCAATATTTATTGATATTTATAATTTGTTAAAAAAGATTATGCATAAATTTATGCATGTGAATTTCGTGCATAAATGTCTGCATAAAATTGAATCAATGCATAAATGTATGCACATTTTTATGCACACTTTTCCTGTAATAACCTTGCATGCATGAAAATTGGAAGCTGTTAGAGATGATTATAGGAAAAATTACCATAATATTTCTTACGGCGTCCGAGTAAGATTCATATCGGATCACCTGTGTTAGCTACACATTTTTTCCTGAAAGTTATTTTTAGCTTCTTTAATTATTCGGTTAGGCATGTTATTATAACAAATATAATTATACATATTTATTTACATATACGATTGTCTATACACATTTATTAATGGAAATACTCGTTTATACTTATTTTTATCTTCTGTAATTATTCGGTTGAGTATCTTATTACAATTTTTATAATTACATTTAAATTGCAAATTGTCTGGAGTACTTTTTTAAACTGAATACAATTTTTTGAGTTTCATGATTCATTAATGATTTAAGTGCATGTTTCCTACCTGAATTCAAGGTTTTCATCAGTAAAATTAACAAATTTACAAAACTTCTCATTAAATCCATTGTTTTGTCACCTGATTTTAAAAGCTCATAATATTTCTGTTGTAATTATTAAAATTATTTAAGACTATCGTTAATTATTTGAACTCATTCAGAATATTCATTTTAACTCACAAGTACAATAGTCTCATATTTCACTCCTTTCATTATTGAAGTCACTTTTGTAGTATACGTTATAACAATATGTAAATCACAGTATAATTAACCTATTCTGGATAATATGTATAAGGTATTACTGGAGGGATTGCCTGCGGAGATAGACAAGTATTATTATTAAAAAAAATAGAATATTCTAGTTGCCAATATTATGGCGGGAGTTTTTATCACTCCATCTTAAAATATTATTTTTGTAGAGAAATGTCGAGCAAAAAAAAACGTTGTTTATCCAGAAGACAAATAAGAAGGCAAGCAAGACAAGTAACTGAATTAGAATTGCAAAAATGTATCGATGAAGCTACTAGTTCAAGAAACATAACTGATAGCGTATCTGTAAAAACACAGCCTGATAATATTGAAATAAATGTAGGTAGGAAGAATTTTGTAATATTAACCTAATGATTAATATTGATGGAGCTCCGCTTACTGGAAAATCATCTGAGAAAGGGTTATGGACAATATTGTGTAAGGATTACGAGAGCGAAACCGTATATGTAGTTGGAATTTATCATGGTATTAAAAAACCTGAAAATTGCAATATATTTTTAAAACAGTTTGCAGATGAAGCTAAAGTCCTACTGGGTACGCCATATGTTTTCAACGAGAAACAATACAATATAAAAATACACGGCTTAATTTTCGACTCTCCGGCGAAGTCATTCATACTGTGCACAAAATATCACAGCGGTTATCACAGCTGCAGTAAATGTTTAATAGGAGGAGAATTCTACGATTCTGTATGCTTTCCAGCAGCTGATACAGATTTATTGCAATTGTATTGCAATGAATTATTAAGAACGGACAATGCGTTTAAAAATGGGGAATATATGCCTGAATATCAACACGATGTTACGATTTTAAATGAACTTCCTAATCTAGGATTGGTAACTAACGTGCCAATTGATACCATGCATGCAATTTATTTAGGTATAGTGAGGCAATTAATAAGGCATTGGATGGGTGACAAAGGCAGAAATAATATAATGCCGATCCAATGTTAAAAAGTCGAGACAGAAACGACAGCGATACCACCTAGCTGCTGCTGCTCGAAGCTTTCGCACGATTTGAAAATAGAAGAGGCGGGGTATACCAAATGATTCCGATTGGTTCCTACTCCGGCGGGGAGTATGAACTCGACTAGCGAAGCAGGGGGTAACGAGAACCAAACCAGTGTGACCATGGTTCAAATCACCTGACTCTTAAAAAATTTTTTTTTCCTAGTTCTTAATAAAATTAAATAATTATAATTATAAAACTAAAAATTAAAAAAAAAATTAAAACAGTAGACATTAAAATAAATAAATACTTAACCGTAAGCTCCTACCACGGGGCACAACTTAAATATAAGTTCGACATTTGCAAACCGTATAGATACGGTAGCCGTGAGCGTTAAGGTGCGCGTATGCAATCGGTTACCCAAAGGGTCTCGGGTTCAAAACACGTAATCTTAATTTTTTTTTTTTAAGTTATTTAATTTATTTAATTATTTGATACGTTTATATTACATAATTTTAATAAATAATTGATAAATATCTATTTTAATAATTACTTATATAATAGCCCAATAAGCAAAAATAAATCTTATTAAATTCTAAAAGAATTCTTTTCAAATTCTTTTTTACTAAAAAGAATTTCAAAAGAATTCTTCAAGTTAGCCTATAGTAATAACGAATGTCCGCTATATTAATATCTAAAAGAGTTAAAAAAGTATTCTTTTTGTTGAAATAATTTTGAGGAAAACGCAGTACAGAAAATGGAAAAAGTATTATTAAAGAATTCTTTTCCTATCAAATGTTAACGCCATTTTAAAAACTCCATAATCCAAAGTGGTGAATAGAACATAAAAAAGAATTCTTAGGATTTTTTTTATGTACGCTATTTTAAGAATTCTAAAAGTATTCTTTTTTTAATAATTTTAAAGAAAACGCAGTGGAGGAAATAAAGAAAGTATTTTTTAAGAATTCTTCTACTATTAAATGTTAACGCCTTTCTAAAAACTCCATAATTCAAAGTGGTGAATAAAACGTAAAAAAGAATCGTTTAGATTTTCTTTAAGTAACCAAATCCAATAATGTAAAAGTTTACTTTTTTAAGAATTTTTTTATTCAAAGGTACAATTGTGGAAACTTAATAATTTCGGACGATTCTCTTAACATTACTCCAATAATATATAATTGTTACAATTCTCTATATTTTTTTATTGTCAACTAACAATTTACATTCTTATTTATTAAATAAGTGTGTTAAAATAGGTCAAAACATCCCTAGTAGAATTGAGAGTATGAGAAATGGCTGGGAAACTAATAAATGGCTAGGTAAAATGGTTAGTTATTGACTAGCGATGAAACGCTTTTTCGCGCATTTCTTGCACATTTACTAGAATGGACGTAATCTCCAAACATCAAGTATTAAATTCTCGGTAGTCTTGAAAACAAAACTCGACGCTTGTTATGAAATTTGATCCCTTTTACAATTTCGAATAGGCTCCGACGATTGTTTGCATCGAACAAACACTCATTTTCAAGATATTTTCACTTTTATCAATTTATCACCAAATTTACCCAAAACATTTTTGCAGGTTGGTTCATAGTCTGTAATGATTCAAGTTTCATGATTACGGAAACTATTTTTCCAAGCTTAAAATAGTTAGTTTAATTCTAACATTTACAGATTAGTATAGATTACACTATTAAATTGCCAGGAAAGATTAAAAAAAAGCGTTTTGTCGGGAGGGCAAAAATGTACTTAGTTTCAGCCTATTCCTATTTTAACTGGCTAGCTTCGACTCACTAAATAGATTTGAATTCTACTAGGGATTCATTAACCTATAATGCTTTTGTCACTTATTCAATATGGCAATAGAATATTGAATCATAATGAACCTTTTTGATTGAAGGCTATTTTTCTTAATAGTAGTTTTTGAAATATCACATCGATCATTTTTAAAGTAGTAATCAAAATCTCGGAAAAGTAAAACGCATATAAAAATATACCTTTTTTCAGATCGGACAATTAGTTTTTGGCTTATAGCTTATCTCTTTTGACCCTTCGATATTTAAATATATCGATAAATACATTTTAAACTTTTGATTAAAACTGTTTTGCTTAAATTAAGTTAAGTTAAGTTAATTTGTTCAAAAAGAATACGTTTTTATTACTTATTTGAATATTTTGTAAATCCAAAAAAATTTTAAAAGAGGCAAAAGAATACTTCTTGCATACTATTCGATTACTTATTTAATACCACAAATCATCACTTTTGTCGGCAAAAAAATAAATTATTTTGTTCAAAAAGAATACTTTTTTATTGCTATTTGAATACTATAAGTATTCTTTTCATGCGGACATTGGAGAATTCTTAAAGAATTCTTTTTTCGGAGAGTGTGCTTATTGGGAGATTTTATATAACTAAATATTGAAATATTTATAATAATAATATTAATATTAATAATAATATTGAAATAGTTATTATTATTATATGAATTTATATCATAAAAATAATAATAACAAATATAAAACAATTTTTAAACATATAAAAATTAAGGAATATATTATTTAATAAACATTATAATTTGCATATTAAATATAATAAGCTTAATAATTAAGTTTAATAAAAGAGTAATTATAAGTTTGTTGTATAAATTTAAAAAAAAAGTTAATTAATTGATACTATAATAAAATTATAAGTAACTTGAATAAATAACTTAAATGAACTACTTATTTATTGTAGTTTTACTGTATTTTTAAATAATTAATTTTTTTCAATTTATTCAACGTACATACAAACCATTTATTAAATTTATTTAATAAATTAATTATTTTTAATATGTGAATTATAATTTTTGTAAATTCATATATTTCTTAGTTTTTATATGTTTAAAATTTGATTTATATTAATTATTATTATTTTTATAATATACATTCATATAATAATAATAACTATTGCAATAATTCAAGAATGAATTTCTAAAACATTAATTTTAATAAAATAAACTGTATAATAATCTTTCAATTATATGTGTCGCGTCATGATAGACGCAACGTACACACAGGCGCGTACACATACACACACATATACACACACATATGCACACACACATACGCACACACGTGCGCACACATTTAATACGTAAAGTAGGATGTCCTCGTCAAAGACAGGAACCGCCTTGAAAAATTCTAGCCAATAACTTAATTAGGTCACGCATGACAAAGAATAAATTAATTAAGTAAATGTACAATATTTGATTGGTCAAGAGGAACCAAAACTCCACCCCAAACCCTTGATATAAATAGGGATGTCGCGCAGGGGTGTGCGCTCTTGCTCTTTAGTCTTTTCTCAAGTAAGGTAAACTCCTGTATCCAAAATTTAACGCGAAATAAAGCAAGAATATCGAAAGTCATTGTTCAGTATCTTTAAACCTTCAAACACCAGTCTTTTTCCTATTCCCTTTAAAATCCAAATTAGTCTATACCGCATTTCTATTGTAAGGGAGTCTCTGTATCGAGGATCAACGAGAGCGAGAAAGACAGCCGAGCAGTTGCAGCCACCGGTCAACCGTAGATCTCCCGCCCGATAAGGTTGGTTGTTTTCCTTTCCTCGCCTTCACTCATTGTTGCACCTCGGGCTTACCCATGCACGTAAATTTCGGAAGGGTCTATGACCTGTGCTATACCGAGGAGAATTGCCACCCATCCTTGACGCTATATGCGTACTAAAACGGGGAACTTCTATTTTTAATTTAAATTCAGTCTATTTAATTTTTCTACGTTACGTCTACCCTAGGACGTAACATATGATTATATTACCTTAACAATAAAAATATTAACGCGACAGTTTTCCACACTACCCTCGAGGTACTGCCGAAAGCGCGTTAGGTTTTTGTTTATTATATTTAAAATTAAATAAATCAATCATCATATGCAACTTAAAAAAATAATTTACGATCTGATAAATTTATACAATGTGGTTATATTTAATTGATTTAATTATTTTTAAATATAATTGTGGAACCTTCGCCAATAGCCCTATTTTAACCACTGGAGTCTCCACAATCCTCCACAACTCGAAGAATATAAAACAATTTATATTTACATCATATATACATAAAAAGTAAATAATCAACTGAAACTCAAAAATAATGTTATTTATACTATTAAATGTACTAAAATATTACAAAAAAAGAATACTATTAAATTTTATTTAATATTGCAGTAAAATGCGTTATAATTAAAGTTAAGAAAAGTTTAAAATTAAAAGAGCGATATATAAAATTATTTTTGACTAGCGTTGTTACAAAACAAATACAATATGAAGTACACTATTTACCTTAAAATTGGTAATGAAAAATTAAATTAAATTAAATTAAATAATCTTTGGATAATCAAAAAACAAAATAACATACATGTGCATACATTAAAAATAATAATTAAATTTATAATCAAAAATTATAAAAAGTGACAACGTAGTTTACAAATTTTGAACATTCTTTAATTTTTGATTTTTTGTCGATAAATGCCTTTTCACAGATTTTCTGCTATTGTTTCTCTCTCGAGTTTTTGCATAAATTTTAACTAATAATAAAAATTTTAATGCATCTAATCTATGATTAAAACATTTATGGACGTCGTCAAACCAAGAGGCGTACTTTTCATGAGTATATTTCATTGCTATCTCTGTCAATTGTTGCAATAATTGTCTCTGGTGCCATACATTTTGGTAATGAACATTAAAAGCTTCTAGTTGGCAATGAACAACCTCCATGAAAAGATCCGTTGGTCTCGTCAAGTACGCAACTTGTGAAAGTTTCTGATCTGAATGTGGATATTCTTTGTGTTCAATATACACTTCGTTACTACTTCGAGGATCATCATTGTTTTTCATAATTGATAATTTAAAAAAAGTATGGAATAAATTTTAGAGAATCGAGTAGAATCGCCCATCCCTGTGCCATAGTTGTTTTGGAATGTTGGTACCCAATGTTGAATTAATATTGGTACTCAATGTTGGACCAATGTTGGTACCTAATGTTGAATAAATATTGGTACTCAACGTTGGACCAATGTTGGTACCCAACGTTGGGCCTATG